>JAUEJL010140874.1:0-10785 GCA_032274825.1 Drosophyllum lusitanicum | reverse complement strand
GCTACCACGTGGAGACATTGTGGCCCAATGGACAGACCCGCATCCTTATGTGCTTATGTGTATACTTTTAAAGTATGTTTAATGCCAAACTTGTGTTTTTAAAAGATGATGACTTGGTTTTGTAAAGACAAATGTTTTTTGTTGTACTCACTGGCTATGTGTATAGCTAACTCTGTGTGTTAAATGTTTTTGTATCCGCAGGATGTCTAGAGACCTATGTGAGGCGGGTAGATGCCTTGGGCATAGCTTTGTTTGCATTTCCGGTAATTCTGGATTTCCTATTCGTTCTTTATTGGTCGTGAGATTGACTATGGTAACACCAAGGGTTTTGAATCATATTGGACAATACAATAAATGGTTAAACTAGCATTGTATTTGTGATGAATTATTTTAGAGATATCATAATGCTTCCGCTAAAAGCTAAAGAGTTTTATATAAACCACGTTTAAACTGAGTTTTGAAAAGTTTAAATTTGTACTGAAAATCAGGGTGTTACAATTACTACTCATCAATACATTTTTTGATTTCAGAAAAAACAATAAGTAAATACACTTATGTTGTGTCATTCTTAATGTACAAAAGCGGATCAATAGCTAATAGAACCATATATTCATTACTACTCGTCAAATAATTCTTTGATTTCAGAAAAAAAAACGAACCTGATTCACAATCACCAGTTAGCTGCAAGCCTGCAAAGCAAAATTTAATTCATGAATCACAAAATTTACTAACATTCATTAGTCACAAAATCACTAAATTAGATACTAGTCTACTAGATATAGACGTAACAGACCTAATCAAGTAATCGGCAAAACCGAATGGTCAAGTATGCAAACCCTAATCGGCACTTAATCCTCTCGATTGAATTAGAATCCAATCTGATTCACGAGTCACAAAATTGAGTCTCGAATTCCATTTCAAACACACAGAAACACATAAACTCAAATTTAGAATTCAATTTCAGAAAGATCAAAGCTCAAACCTAATGCCTGTGTAAGTTTTGATCGATTTCTTCCCTTTCTAGAATTGTCAGTTCGTGAATCGTGCATTGAGAACTCCAATCGACTCATTGATGATGGTTTGATGCAGTAATGCTCAAACCTACTTGCCTCGACGAATCGTTGCCCTGGCTCATACGCTCACTCTTTCGCCTCTTCGCTACTCGGTGCACACCGCTTAGTATTTTCCATTTTTTTATTACCAACGAGCCTATGTATGATAAATGGACCTAACAATTTGATGCCCTCTATATGTTTACCGCCCTGGGCCCAAGCCCAGACTGCACATGGCTTGGGTTAAGATTCTCTCATGTTTGGTCAAATATGATCCATCATGTTTTCTCACAAATATAAAAGTGATACATACAAAATGACCCATTATTAACTTAAAATAAGAAAATCATATCACTCTCATGTATGTAAGATTAACATGATGGGTTATGTTTGATTATAATATGAAGGGATCTTAACATATATTTGTTATGTATGAGTAACATTTATAACTTTACAGTTATATATAATATGTGACACTTTTATAAATAAAAAATTATAAGTGGTTTATTTTCTGACCATGCACTACTTTAGAATCATCATTTCATTTTGTTATAAATAGACCATTCGATCGTCTTTATAATATTTCATTTTATTTGATATTATTAAAAAATGTAAAACAGTCGCTAATGTTTTTCGAGAGTCGGTGACGATGAAACGAATTGCAAATGATTTTTTTGGTGTCACACTTTTAAGACTTTTGTTAGGTTTAAGGCCGTGTGGACCGACGACATCTTATCTGTCAAAGAAAAAAAAAAGGTCGTCCGTTTTTTTAAAACCACTGGGCCCCAAAATTTGAACTACCGCCCAAAAACTTCACTGCCGAAGTGCGCGTTCTTAAAGCCGCCTCGATGTTCCCTTCTTTCGCTTATAACGACAACCCTCACTTCTAAATACTGCAATTTATTGTAAATTACAAACTAAAAGCGCCGGCGATGATCAATGGGTAAGACAACGAGGTGGCTCCGGTCTCTTTTCGGCGGCAAAAAGTCTTCTAGTAAGTCCATTTCCGGGAGACAGCCGCCGGAAAACTACGGATTAACTACGGGTCTAGTATCGTACTCGAAAACAGGCGATGACAACAAGCACGCCATAGCAGTAGCGGCGGCCACGGCTGCTGTAGCCGAGGCAGCTCTCGCGGCTGCTCATGCGGCGGCGGAGGTTGTGAGATTGACAAGTGGTGGTTGCAGGGCCTATTATGACGGTGAGCGTCTGCGGGGAGTGGCTGCCGTGAAGATACAATCGTCGTTTCGCGGTTACCTGGTAAGTGTCTTGATTTTGGATTTACGGGATCGCCCTTGTAAAGTTTGAATTTTTTCCAATAAAGAATGGTGGGACTACTGCTAACTGCTTGGTAGAGGTAGAAGATGACTCCATGTTCTTTGAGTTTAACAAGGGAAGTAAACCCTTCCACCATTCAATTCATCTTAGTTTTAATTTTAGGAGTACACATTTGGTATCAAAAAACTGTTTTCCTTCGAATCATTTTCTCTCTCTGCTTAAAAAAACACGAAGAATCGTCATTGATTTTACACACAGGGTCCCGCCACTTCATTCATTGGTGGTAGAGCCCCTCTGACTTTTTTTTTCTTTCTATTTTGGACCCTTCTTTGTCATGCTCCAATATCAACATCACTTGTCTTTATTATATCAAAGTAAAGTATTTCCGCTTAATATTTTATATAATATTTGCTATAGATTACTGATTGAAATAATATATATATACACACACACGATACTGATACCCGCTAAAATTAATTCAAAACTTTTATGTAATAGTTGTATACAATTGAATAACATAAAATAACACAAAATAGAAAGAGAAAACATTGGCATAGGCGAACTTAAGTAGAATTAAAGCTTGTAAAACGCATATCTCGTCACTAGTTGTAATACCACCTAATCATTCAAACTATGTTATAATAACATATCTTGATTATTGTGAGTACGGTCATCGAATTATGTATGTTATTGTTAATTTTGTAGATGTGATAATCGCTTTAACATAATTTATTCCTATAAACATACATATACGTATGTGGTATTAACGAAGATTTAAACATCTAAATTTTTTTATGTAAAATCTTGGAATCCCCCTCCTTTACCTTTACAGGGAAGAAGAAGTTCAACGCTTTAAGCCTTTTAACCAATAAAGTGAATTTCCTTGAGCTTAAACCACTTATATATATATATGTTGTCTTATAATATAATAATATATCTATAAGAATCCACTTACCAAACTCTTGTCTCCCATATAATTTTACTTTATATTCATTGCCTCTTTTAAGTTTATTAAATTTATTGCCACTAATCTCTTTGCACCTTTATGTTTGGGTTCATTGATTAGATCATCTGCTACTGCCTACTTCCTATATTTGTTCCCTCCCCCCTCCTTTTGTTTTTCTTATGACATTCTAACATCGTCTTAATCGAGTAACTCGCAATAAAAAAGGTTTGGTTTGTGTGCAGGCTAGGAGAGCACTGAGGGCGCTTAAAGGATTGGTTAAGCTTCAAGCACTTGTGAGAGGGCACATTGTGCGGAAACAGAGTGCAGACATGCTTCGGCGAATGCAGGCCATGGCCCGTCTCCAGGCTCGTGCCCTTGCCAACCGGGTTTACTCATCTGCATCACCACATTCAAGCATCAAGTCCTCTCGCTCCCACCATCATCCCGTGAGTCAAATGTTAATTTCATGTGCCTTTTTTTGTTACATAGATCAGATTTTATTTTTACCAAAGTTAATTCCGATTTATTGACTTCACAGAGATCTAGCTCTATGTCAAATTTTAGAGGTTCTTTCGGACAAGAACGACATCATTGTAACGGGCTAAATTGGTTAGATAACTGGATGGAAGATACATCTTGGACTAGCAAACATGATGATAAAAGTGACAAGATTCTTGAAGTAGATACTTGGAAACCAAGAAATAGCGCCACTCCAACAAAACCTCAAAAACCGAGTATGGCCTGTCGATACACTACTGACCTCTCTTCGTTTGATTCAAATTGGGGAACAGAGAAAGCAGTACGACCAAATTCTGCCTCCTCTAGGCCTGGAAGCATAAACAAAAGAAGCCCGTTTACTCCCCCTAATAGAGGTGAATACCCACAGGACCTGTTTGCTTACTACCCGAGCCACCCAAACTATATGGCTAACACAGAATCATCTCAAGCAAGGGTGCGGTCAATCAGTGCTCCTAAGCAGAGACGGCATTTGGTTCACTCAGATTCCAAGTCTGAGAGAAGCTTCCGAAAGCTGGCTGGATAACCAATATGATGTGCTGTGGGTTTGTTTATGTTTACATTATCTTTGTCTTTGATGTATTGTACAGTAACCATGAACATCTTGTTTTATTGTACAATCGTTTAGCGTTCGACATGTTTGTGTATTGTTCTTGTGTTTAGTATGCTGTAAAGTGTAAACGTCTTGCATTTTGTAGTTTTTGGTAAGTAACTTACAGTGAAATAAGTTAGGTTCCTACAAGGCGCAATTGCACAAAGAGATGGACGAAAGGTGAGGAAATTATGATTATATTATAAAACGTACTAAAAGACAGTCGTATTGAGGGATGTTTAATTATAAAATTATGATTGTAAACAAGGTTCTAAATAATGTGAGGCGTGAATATAAAATTAGGTTCCTACAAGGCATAAAGAGATGGACAAAACGTGAGGAAATCATGATTATAAAACGTAATAAAAGACAGTTGTATCAAGGGATGTTTGATTATAAACATGTAGAAAGAAAGGGGGAAGATCTTACTAGCTTCAATCGGTCCCTGGTCAATGAGAGAGCCAAACGAAACACCACAAAAACAAGGTAAAATAGCAATGGCGCTGGCTGCACGTGAACTGTACATGGTAATAATGCTAGTGAAGCACAAGCACAAAGAGCTTTTATCATCCGTCTTGGCAAAATAGCCGAGAATGTTCATGGCATTGCAACATGGGGACCCCGAATACGGGTATGGTGTCCCCTTGTTAACATGAGGGCAACCACAGTGATGCAATCCGCTGCCACCACCATCCTCACAACCACCTTCCCCAACAACCACCAGCAAATAACCACCTTAACACTCACCATCTTCCTTCTTTCTCATCTTTTTACATGTATGGTGACAATATGAAGCTGCTTGAATTTATGGAACATGGTGGTAGGTGTGCGGTAAGAAAGAAATGATCTTGGTGACACAACATAAACATGCATACGTAGATTCACAATGACAGGTGAGCAATAAGGAACACATGCTTTTAGTAAGACAACATTCACAAGCATCTCAAACTAGATCAAATTCATAATCAGCTGTATGTAAATAGTGTTTCATATTCAAAATTGTCAATGGTAACAAAACATCTGAAGGAAAGGTATGCCCCATGGGAATCGACATAAGAACTACAAACATTAAACAAGAAAAACAATGGAACTTTAACGCTTCCCACCACCACCTCCAAGCTTAGGTCCTTTACCTCCTTTAGCCAAATTTCCGGCCTTTCCTTGTGCCTTCTGTTTGGATACTACCTCAGCTTTCTTTGCTTTCTTCTCGTCCTTGGTTTTCTTGATCCTTTCCTTGATTTCGCTACAACAAGACATAATATCTTTAATTTCCACAAGCAGGCAAAAAAGCCAAAAATGACTTTGGAGGTAGAAATATCATACCGAAGAGCTGCCTCCCTAGCAGCATCACGAACTTCAGGTTTCTCGCTTCTTTTCTTCTGAATAACTTCCAATGTGGCACCCACAATAGCCCTGGAATAAGGCTTCTTGGTGGCACGACGCCTCTTCTTCACTGCTTCTTGAGCAATGTCCTGTTAAGTTTGGAGAAAAAAAATCAGTAATATGATCAACAATACAATTATCCAAATATATATACCACATGTAACCTTCTTGTGTTGCTTCCGATACATGGCAGTCCATGTGAGCTTTGAGGGCTTTAGCTTGTTATGGAAATACCTCTTGCATTTGGAATTTGCAAACAAGAAAACCTATATTGACAACATGAAGGTTTTGTTTCTAACATTGTTCAGGTAAATTAACTAAATACAGAAAAAAAAATGCAAAGATGAAAAACATATCAAACAAACATCCTTGTAATATAATCATATACCTGAGAGTCGGATCGAATGAACCTAATACCCCTTCCAGGATAAATCTTCTGGCCACTGAAGCGGCAGAGTTCAGTCCTACAGTTACCAATAGAAATGGTCAAATTCTTGAACAACCCAAAAAAACATACCTCGTAAGAATAAAATATATATACAGATCATAATTACTTTCAAACACCCAAGAGCTTCACATCAAACGACCGGATGTTCATGACACAAAATGATTCTAGCATATATTGCAGTTCACTTCATAAATAAACCACAGATGTTGTCATACACACTGTAATTCCATTTTAAGAGGAATACTTGATAGATCTAGCTAGTAGATACCATCTATCAGTGAGCAATACTTATTAACGCACAATGAACATATACGACTTGGTAACGATCAAAAGGCAAATACAACACACGGCTTCGACCACAATGAACATGAACTCAATGTCACCAGAATCAGAAAAATCCTTGTAATAGCATAATACATCGCATTTACAGTATAATTGGTCCGCAGGATTCTCTTCCAAGCCCTAATTGAACAGATCTTATTCAAATAAGATGGACTGAAAATATTAATACCGATTACTTCACATTCACTATCAATAACCTTGATGCTGATAGATTGGGAACTTTACATTAACCTAATCCCTACAAGATTAGTCAACTTAGCTTTTTAAATCAAAAAAACAAATATATGAGTTAGGAATACCAATGACGAAAGATTGAGATGAATCAAAGCAAAAGATAGTAAGAATCATACTTGAGAACCATGGCGGCCGCTGCAACACTTCTTGTCTTCGATGAATAAAACCCTAGAAACCCAAATACGCTTGGTGCTCATACATCACCGGACACCGGTTGTATACTATAAAGGGTTTTAAATATGCCATATAACCTACTCGAGGAAACAAAAGCAGCGTTTATAGCCCCTCTAGTTTAGTATTTATGACATTGTACCCTGGTATCTCTTTTTTTAACTCAGAGAACAATCATAAAAGTAATTTGTATAGATTTTTTAAGTGTTTATTTCATCAAAATACAACAAACTTTATATCAATTGTCATTGTATGTAGCAAGTTTTACTTTTTGTCAATAAATACAACCAATTTTCATAATTCTCTTATTATATGCAAACAATTTTATTATGTGTCTCATTTTAAGTTATCATTGTACACAAAAATTTTGTATACGTTATCATTGTATACAACAATTTGTATACGGTGAGAGAATTATGAAAATTGATTGTATACGTTGATAAAAGATAAAGTTCATTACATACGATGATAATTTATTCTAAGTTCATTATATTTTGATTCAATAAACCCAATTTTTAATTTGATATTCTTTAGGTTCAAAAAACTAGTTTCTAGAAAAACAAGTAAAAAGTTTTGACAATGAATCAAATGTTTTAGAGTAAATATATAATTTCATACATTTATCTAAGATAACTTTGATCAAATAATTGCTAGATTTAAACTTTTGAATTCATGATAATCATTCTAAAAGCACATGCCAAATAAATCCCAAAAAATTAAATTTGATACATATATGATTCATGGAACTATATTTCCATATCAAGCATGAAAATTCTACTATGTGGAGTGGAGCAACCATTTCTCAAACATCTCCTTTGGTATTGTTTATATAATTATAGTCTTTTTGTTTGTCAAAAAAACAAAAAATAAATTCAAATAACAATGTATTTTCAAGAATAATTCCAAGCTAATGATAAGGAAAACATTTGTAGTCCTAAATTCAAGATATGACTTTTATTACAACAATTTGTCTATGATATTCTCTCATTTGAATTATTTAATATCTCATTACATGTTTAAATACAATTGATGCATCATCTCCGATCTTGGCCATGGTGCCTCGCTCTACCTATTTGATTATTCAAATATATTCATCTTTGTTGGGCTAAATATTAAGATTTGACTATGTTTTTTGTAACTCCAAATATGAAACTTTATTATGTTGGGATCTTAATGTTTTAGCTATAAATGTACAATACATGTTCATTGAGTTAAACAATTTGTCTCGAAACAAGGTAAGCAATAATGACAAATTGCCTCTCAAACCTTATTTATAATGTAACTAGTCTCAACAATATTGTGTTTGCATATGTGAAAGTGTGCTTATGTTTGTCATGTAAAGAACCCTAACCGATTGAAACAAAACATGAACCCTAAATGTTGCTAGGAACAACAACCCCATCCGATTGAAGCAGAACATGGACACTAACATTAGTACATTGTTTTTTCAATGTTCGATTATACATGTGCAATTTAAGGATGATAATATCGGGAATTTTAAGTCATTAATGGGTTTGAATAACATGTTCAATAGTTCAGGTATGAATTATGTACGCTAGTTCCTCATGCAAGATTATCAAGTATGAAGCATACTTCGTTCGTTCTTTCCTCAAGTCTACCAAGTTTTACAAATCTTGTAAAATTGACATAAACCGAATGTGGCTTTGTTATTGAAAATTTAATAAGTGGCTAAGATACTAAGATTGTTGTCTTGCCACTTCGTCATTTTCACCATATAATATGATTAGAGATGGCTACAGGGTCGGGAATATCGGGGATCACACTCCCTCATCCCTGTTTTCACCCCCAATCCTCATCCCCGTCACCATCCCTATTGGGAAATTGACTTGCATCCCGATCCCATTAGGAAATCGGATATTTTTCTTCATCTAAATCGGATATTTTTCTTCATCTACAAAATTGATTTTTCTAAACATATACACGAAAAATTTCATATAAAACTAAAAATTACAAATCCAACTTAACCCTTCAAACGTTTCAAATAAATAATTGAACAATCAAGTATATAATAGTTTTGTAACATAAATAACGTTATCGGTTGAAGACAACATGTATTTACTAAATTGTTCTACAATATACAAAAGAGTAAATTACATTTTGTCCCTAAGCTTTGATCCAAATTACGTATATGGTCAACATGATTTAAATTTTACGGAGTTAGTCCCTTTCGACCGAATCCATTGCACTTTTGGTCCCTAGCCAATTTGTAATGACTAAAATACCCTTATTATTTAATTTATAATTTTCTATTACTTGATTTTATATTATTAAATAATATTTAATTTATTATTGATAAATTAGTTACTGTTAATCAAATGTTTACTTAATACTGTAGTCCTACTCTCATCACCAGCCACCATCACCTTCATCATTTGCGACCATTTATTTTTTCCACCTCTGCCCATAACAAAACTAGGGATCCATTTTCCATATCAAAACCAAGGTTAGATTTCCAAATAAAAAAGACTTTTGGCAAAGAAAATGTCGATGGTGAAACCTAACTTAAGTAAAATGTTGACAACCCTAATGTTGACGTCAAACCCTAATATGTTAAAAACCCTAACGTAGGTGGGGTAAACCCAAATCGATGTTGAACTGTAATTGTAGCATAGGCGATGTATCCTTCCTACATCGGTTGGAGAGAGGAACGAAACATGTCTTATAAGGGTATGGATACCTCTCTTAACATAAGGTATTTTGGGTGGAACAAGTGTTCCATACCAGAAACAAAACCGTGAGTTGCTGCATGAACGCAAGGTAAGGGTTTAGGTTGTTACAAATGGTATCAGAGCTAGGCCCTCGGACCAATGTGCACAATAATGACGTTGTGTCCGAAGGGGGGAGGATTTGTAACATCATTCCCACATTGGTTGGAGAGGGGAATGAAGTAGGCCTTATAAAGGTGTGGATACCTCTCTTGGCATGAGACATTTTGGAGGGAACAAATGTTCTATACCAAAAACAAAACCATGGGTTGCTACGACGCAGGGTAAAGCGAACAATAATATGATATGGGTTTGGGATGTTACATGCGATGATCGGTGAACAAGAAAAAACACACTACTAGAAAAATTCATATTTGCGACAGCCAAAACCGTTGCTAATCGCGTTTTGCGACGGATTTGCAACAAAAATAGTCTGTCGGTAATATGTTCCTCGCTAAAACCTTAGCGTCAATTTTTTGCGACGTTTTCCATAAGTTTGCGACGGAATACGGGCGCCGCTAAACGGTCGGAGATTAACGACGGATTAGTGACGGCCAGTTGCGACGGATTAGCAACGGTTTCCATCAGACGCTTGAAACGCGACTTACCAACGGAAACCTTTGCGACAAATTAGCGACGGTCTTCTTCCCGACGGATTTGCGACGGTCTCCTTCCGACGGATTTGCGAGAGACCTTTCCGACGGATTAGCGACGAAAATTTGCGACAGATTAGCGACGAAAATTTGCGACGGATTAGTGACGGAATTTTTCAAAATACATGTAGAAATAGCGACGGATTTTTAATATTACAGCTATATATTTTTTTGTATTTTTTTAAAATTCACCTGTTAAAATACAAATATAAACATAAAACTACATTTGATACCAAAATAAGAGATCCAATCACATTGAATACAGTTATAATAGTATTTTGAGTTAGGTTATCATTCGATAAAGTTATAATGTTTGGAATTTAAGTTATCATTAACTACAACTAAATAACTAACTAGGAGGGGGATGGGGAGGGGGATGGGGATGGGGATGGGGATGGGGAGGGGGAAAGTTAGCACGAAAATGTGAAAGCAACATCTCTTGTA
>JAUEJL010140863.1:0-10785 GCA_032274825.1 Drosophyllum lusitanicum | reverse complement strand
ATAATTCTTACTACCGAAACTTTACAAAGAGTACAAGTTGATGGTTTGTCGGCTTATATTATGATCTAATTTCACCCGTCACAAGGTGACGGGCAAGAGAAAGCTCGTTAGTTCATCATCTCCAAAACAAATACAACTGGTGCTCAACATACTCTCTCTCTCTCTCTCGAGTCTTAATAATCACCATTAATTAGGGACAGTCAGTCATGCAGTAACTACCACAGGTGATGAAAGTGAACATAATAACTTATGTATCAAACCCCTTGATTGTTAAGTTACTCCATTAAATTTTATGTGCACATATGAACAAGAAGAGAAGCAAGAAATATCAAAAGTGAACCAAAGAGAAAGACGAGGCCAAAGGAACCAGTGACTAAACCCACCACTTCCATGGTTTCTGTCATCATGGCTGCATAACCAGTCATATTCTTGCCTCGTGTTTCATATTCAGCTGTTACACACTTCCACCCAATATTTTTCATTTTTTCGGGTTCCAGCTTCTCGTTGTTCATCACTTGTTTGATTCTTGCTCTCAACACACCGAGGTTTGCATCCACCATGTTGGATGAACTTCCTGTATACATATGTCGACCAAAAACATACAACAACAACAACAATAACATCATCATCGTAACCATTGCACAAATAACGATAATATATAGTTTTGCCTTAACTTTTTTATTCTTTGTCATCAAATATTCATTTTTTTCCTACAAATAAAGATATTTTAATACACACGATCTCTTCTTAATATAAAATTTATAAATCCTTCATAACAAATCTAACGAAATGATGCTGGAAATTGAATGATCAGTATGTTTATCTATCTATCTAAATAAATGTAAGTTTAAAACTCATTCAACATGCATGCGAGCGGGGCTTGATATTTATTTTTATATGTTGAAGTCTTTTATTAGCGATCATATCGGATGAATTTGAACATCATATCAAACGTTTAATTATAACTTATCTATCTATCTATCTCTCTCTCTCTCTCTCTCTATATATATATATATATATAGAGGAAGGATCCGGTGAGAACACATGTTAAATGGAGAACGGTGAGAACACTTGTAGGCCAATCATTTAATTAAATAAATAGGAAATCTAAAATCAACCTACCTTAATTAAATCAAATCATTAAAATTCAACATACCTTAATTAACCAAGATTAATCTCAGCCATTAAATAAAGATCATCCAAGGGCTATAAACTGTTCTCCACGTTCTCACATTAGGAGGTGTTCTCATTTGATCCTAACTATATATATATATATAAATATATATAATAGGAAAAAGTTTAAACAATAACTGTTTTTTGTGCGAGAACTGTTTCTAACACCATTAATGACTCAATAATAGATATAATTTGTCATTTATATAATTACTCAACCGTAAATTGCGTTTGAGTAAACCATCATAAATGAGAGAGAATTGATTTTTTAAAAATATCCCTCATTAATGCGTTATTAAGAAGCTATTAATGACTTATTAATGAGCGCTTACAATTATTAGTCATTGATCTACTTTAATCAAAGGTCAACATTGGTTCTCGCTCTCTCTATATATATACATATATATATACACACATATATATATACACAGAGAGAGATATATAGTTTCATGCGAAAAATGTTTTATTTGCGAAAAGTACAAGAAGCATTCTGAACCATTTGATCATTTAATTAGATGGTTTTCTTTTAATTAAAGAAAGGGTAAAATGGACATTAGACTCACCTCCCCCCTCTCTCCTTTCTCCTCTCTCTTTTCTCTCTTCCCTTCTTTCTTAAACCATCGACCGACTCCCATTTAAAAAAACAATTGAAAACCCTATTTTCATCCTCTCTCCCTGCAATATCGCCGGCTGCCGCCACATCACCGCTAATCTCCGACCTCCTAACGCTATCTCTCCCTTCGCGCCCTCTCTCTCTCTTTCCCTCCCTGTCATCCGCCGCCAACCATTACAACCACTATACGCCGCCGTTTTGATGAACAACACCACCACCGCTGGCTACTATTACCTTATCCAACAGACCTTACCTCCTCCATTCCTGTGAGTGAATGTTGCCGCCGATGAACCACCATCGCTGGATGTCACGGGAGGTGTTGCGAATCGACCGACCGCCGCCTTTGAGTTTTAACCACCGCCGTGAACTCAAAACCGCCGCCGCCATATCATGTCAGATCTGGTCACCTTTGGTTGTCACCGATGAACCACTGTCATCCGCTTTGCCCCGCCGCTGCCTTCGCCATCACCATCACCATCGCCATGAGTTAAAACAGGCGTCGTGTGCTCTGAATTTTTTTAAAATTTATGTTTTTTAGTTTTTTTCTTTTTCTGTTTTCTAATTTTTTTTTAATTAAGTAAAATTTTATTTGGTATAATTATTATAATCGAAGGTAGTATTTCTGTTATAAAATATTTTTAGATTACATTGTATTTTGGGGTAAATATAAATCGTGTTCAATGGTGAATTTTAAAGGGTTTTTTGGTTGTTTATGGTTTGTTCATCATTAAACATTTATATTGTTCAATAATATACATGGTTGTTTTTTGTTGTTTATAGTTTGTTGATCTTTATGAGAAATAAAAATTTTGGTTTGTTTTTGTTTGTTAACTAATGAACATTGAACACATACAATGGAGCTAAAGAACGTTTGGATGTTCGTGTTAATACTTCTGGTATAAAAAAGAAAGGTTGTTTTTTACGTCTAGTATGTTGTTCAATAATAAACTATCACGAATGATAGTTGGGGAAAAATGATACAGAAAACAAGGGAAAACGTAAAGATAAAAAAGAGAAAGAATAAACATTGAATGATGAAACTATAGAAATCTAGAAATTATTAGTGAACTAACTGTAATGAACTTAACATTTAATGATTCAAAACTTTAAATATTTGACTGCGTTCGTCATTGAACACTGTAAAATTGTTAAAAAATATAAAAATATGATTAATTTATGTCATTAGATTAAAATGCAAATAAGTGGCTTGGATATAACTTATAGAACTTCTACAAAATTGTCACGTGTCCTATGCTAAAAGGACAAAAATGGAAAGGAAAAAAAAAGTTTGTATACTCTTCTCACGCGCCACCGTTATTAACCACCTCATGAAACTAAATAAAAAACCCCAATTATCATTCAAATCTTCGTATTTTCAACCTGACCATGTTTTTTAACAAAAAAAAAAAAATACTACAATGTTCAATTTTTCATCCTCTTTAATCTAAGACCAGCCTTGACATATTTAGGAGATTTTTTTAAAATGCAGTATGTTCATTGTTTTGCATTTTCAATAGATGCATCTCCACCGGGAAAAAAAGTAGAAATAGACGTAGAGAACTAAAAAAATTAAATCTGCATTTAACATCAAAATGCATACCAAAAAAATTCACGAGAAATATGCATGAATGCTACATTTTAATTTTTAATATCGAACATATTATGCACTTTCAAAATTATATCCAAAATACATATCACTAATGTAGTAACTTCAACTGAACTTTTAGCTATGTATCTTCACACAAAAAAAAAAAAAGGCAAATTCTATATGCCAGAAAGATCCTATCATTTTAAATTAAAAACTACTTCCAACAAAACCCCTACTTACTGCATAGTCATTTCTATGAGCTTTGTCATCATAATTTGTTTAAATTTGCTTCTAATATTAAAAAGTACAATTATTATATAAGCAATTGTTTACATATTTATCAATTCGTCTAGTTTGAAACTTTAATAGAACTTTCTTTTTTTAAAACGGACACGAATTGTTCTTTTAGAAATACGTATTTCAAGTTTAAATTAACATTTAATTTTAAATTTTCAAAAAACTATAAGAAAAGGTGAATGTATCGCCCACTCACACTCGTCACACTATACTCATGTCACGTTTTTCCCTATCATATACTCGTCACACTGCATCACACCAAAAAAATAAAACTAAAGAATGACACTTAATATCATCATAGACAAATTCCCGATGCAGAACTCCCCTATACCCTAGTACTGACTTCAACCCCAATTCATTTATTTGTCATCTCTATTTGCATCGACTATAGTGTTAGATGTAGGGGTGTCAGGTGTGTTCAAATTAATTTGTATATGTCCAAAATCCAAACTGAAATTATTCGAAATCTAGATATCTAAATTTTTGGAATCAAATATTTTTTTTTACAAAAACTTGAATAATCAAATATATGAAATATCCGAAATATCTTTTAATAATAAATAAATAGTAAACTAATGTTACCCTAATTTCAAAACACCCCTCACACATTCGATTTCGGCCAACAATAGCGATAGACTCACGGTACTATACAATTTCTCCCATTCTCGTATTCGATTCAGCATCAAAGTTCAAACTTCAAACTATCAATATTCAATACTTTGAATCTTTGATAGTATCTGTTCTCCACTTCTCCCCTTGTACTCGGTCAACACTTGTGATCGACAATCCTAACCTAATTTGATGTGTAATTGGTGACTAGGTGAGTGGAATTGCAACGATTGAAGGATTTCCGAATGTTTGATGACCCTAAGGTTTGTAACACTAAGATTCTCGTAGTGTCCTAATATGAGTTTATACTTGGCTAATCAGTGTTTTTTCTGTATGTCAGCAACTTTTCACAGTAGTTAAAAGTTTAATTGCTCTCTAGCATTGGAGAATGGAGAATACATAATATGTTCTGTTTTCTTTGTTACAAGATACTGTTGGTTTTTTGCTCACTATGATTGTTGTTTGGCATTTGAGTAGCGTTTACCAGTGATGCATTGTCATTACCTACTGAATCTTGTTATTCTTAAATAAATACCTTGAATCTCATGGAAAGTGGAAACCTGTCACTAAAACAAGCTTCATCAACACATTTAATTTGATTGCTAGTACTCTACAGTCTACATTAAGTTGGTTTATTGACTTGTTCTGTTCAAATGTCTTGGAGAACTAGATTTTATTTGCAAAATTTAGAATACGGATAACCCATTTTTCGCAAACAAGATTTCGGATACTAATCTCTACTATCCAGAATTTTGGGATATCCAGCTATAAACACTCCTAGTTAGATGTCAACTATCCCTAGCTTGTATTTTGTTTTATTTAGTGTTGCATCAACTATGAGAGTTGGTATATAAATTGGGCCGAAAAAAGAAGCTTATAATAATCTAAAACAAACACCGTTTTAACCTAAAATGGTACAAAAAGTTTTCCTTTTCAATATGTTAAGTACTAATTATTAGATAATTTGCTTTTTCTTTATTTTGTTTACATATGATCAGGGCTTGTCGTTTTTTTGCTTTGTTTCTACTTTTTGACAAAAACCAATATATGTAATTTAAGACAATTTGATAACAATAGGTCTTTAAATTTGTCTCAAACTATCACTCCTGGGTTGGTGCGTGACTTCATCGTCAAAGAGTGCTCTTCAATTTGTCCTGTTGTGATGATGAAGTCACAACGTTAACAAAACTTTGCTCAAATCCGCCTCAAAACATTCGTTCTAGACTGCAGTCATTGCTATTTAATATAATTCACAGATTTATCGAACGATCAAAATGAGATTATTATTATTATTTTTATTAAACTCCAATTTTTCAACAACATAAAAAAACCCATGAACCAAACAGTCCACTGAAATTGTTGTCAAATCTCTAAAATTTCGGTTCAAAAACTATACTTTCCTACTAAAAATAATTTCTTAAAAAGTACTAAATATTGCAATTGTTTTTGCTGGTATACTCGGCATCTCATTAGTCATTACACAGTTGAAATATGTTAACATGCTCTGGGACATTTTGGATTTTAATTCAACTTCTCTCGGTGCTATTTTTGGTTTATAAGATTGGGTAGTTGGGTTAAAACCATAGCTTTTGCAATTAGTTGACAATTCCAAGTTTTAGGCTGCTTTAATAAGTAATTAGTATGTAAAATGGTGTGAATGATTGCAAAACTGGTGGGGATAGATGTGAGGGAATGATGCTGGAGGTCAAACGTTGTTTATTTGGTATGAGGAACTAGACTTGAAGTGTTAACAAAAAAATGAAGAAGAAACACAACAGACAAAATTGTTTTCTAAAGCTTTTTTAGCAAGTCAATTGACGAGGAGTTCAGTCAAAATCATCTCGGATAAAAGTTTTGGGAAACATAATTTAACTTCCATCACTTTTTCTTCCTCGGTCCTGATCAAAAAACATCAAAACTTCATAAACCCAAACAACAGAAAAGCTTCATAGAGAAATCGCTAGCAAGATGCTAGAAATTACAAAGCAAAATGAACAAAATCAAATCCGCCAATACAGACTGGACGTGGAATCTATTCAAAAGCGCTAGAACGATTAGAGCACCGGTTTACCCAGTTAAATTCTTCATTACAACTTCCCTCTCCTATATTCAATCTAGATAAAACAAAATGCTTAGATATGAGAAAAGATGGAGACTTTGGAGCAACCTTTGGAGGAGAATACATTATGTGATTACAGGATCATAAATTATGATCTTATAGTCAAGATTGGGACAAAACACAAGATCATATGCCAATAGACATACTACCGAGAATTGACGTGTTTTACCTAAATAAAATAGTAAGATCAAGATCGAAATCTTAACATACATGATATATTCTGTCAACTTCTAACATGAAATATAGCTAGTATTTATCATCACATAAATGGATGAGTGAGGATGGAAGAGGAGCACATACAGCACTTAAAAGACTTCTGAAATACCACTAGTTTCTTTATAGGCCTACCAAACAACCCTAAACTTAAATCAATCAACTGATATTGAAATTTTATCTTCTTTTTTAGCTGAAAAAAACTTGAAGGGCTTACACGTAAAGTTTGATACTTTTTCTTCTAATGTAAATCAGAAACAGCCATAAGATTGCTCTTCCAATTCAAAGATATAATAACATTATAAACTGAAAGATTCGAGGAATGCTATTCAGATCACAATTATGGTAGTTCTCAACCTAGATTTTTAATAGCTTAGGCCAAAAAAGATAAGGTTGACGTTACAGTAGAATCCAAGCAAAAGTCACAATTCTCAAAGGACAGATAAGTTATAACAACTGAAACACAAAACTATCTAAAACCACTAACAAAATTCGTCACCTGAATGTAAATCAATCCTGCGGAATCTCGACATCACCATCAGCAATTTCCTGCTGCAAATCCTTGGGATCTTTTCCATCAACAGTACAACCAACAGAAACACAGGTTCCAAGAATCTCCTTCACGGTTCCTTGCAATTCTTTAGCCATTGACCTTGGGCGCATAACTTTTGCTATCTCGATCACATCATCGAGTGATATATTCCCGCTGTGTTTGATGTTTTTCACCTTCTTACGATCACGTTCAGGCTCCTTGAGCGCCTTGATTACCAGAGCCGCGGCAGAGGGAACAACAGATACCTTAGCTTGACGGTTTTGAACGGTCAGCTTGACAGTGACCCTAAGACCCTTCCAATCCTTGGCGGTTTCCTTGGCTATATCTTCTCCGATCTTCTTCGGAGACAGACCTAGGGGTCCGATCTTAGGAGCGAGTGAACTCGCAGCTCCTACCTCTCCACCTGTGACGCGGACGTAAACATCCACCACCTGTGACGGATCAAACTTCGGCGGCATTGTCACAGAATATGACTAGGGTTTTCGTTGAGTGTGGCTTTCGTTGAGGTCGAATCGGTGAAGGAACCTGGATTAGGGTTTTGATGACACTTTGTGGCTTTATGGGCTTTAGGGAATAGTTAGGCCTAATACGGCCCAATATGATTGATTTTTAATATACTTTTCACAAGTCTTCAAGATTCAGCCCAAATCGGAAATATATAATGTCCTCAATATTGTTAATTAAAATGAAAACAAAATATCAAAATTAAACAAATTCCAACATAGTATTCGTGATTTTTAGTATTTAGGGAGTAAAATATCCTCCGTTCTTATTACAATTATATGTAAATGTATCGTGTAGGCTTTAGTTCTAGTATTTGTTTAAAAAATAGTTGACGTTAGTATCGTTACAAGAATTAAGACCATGTAAAGAGGCTTGATTACTAGGGGTGTAGTCGAACCGAGTCAAGTCAATCATTATTAAGCTCGAAAAACGACTTGAAAATTCTAGCACAACACTCGAATCGAACTTGACCGAGTCTCAACTCCCAAGCTTGAGCTCAACTTAATGATTTAGACGATACTCTTGAGCTTAGCTCGACTTAACTCAAAACAGTATTAGATTCCTTTCTAAACAACACTATGTGACTAGATTGTACATTGTTAGTCATTAATATAAATGTGTAGGTAATACATGTATTTATAAACAATATAAATGTAATTTATCATAAGCTCAATTAGACTCGCGAGTTTGAAGAGAGTAGCTTCAAACTCGAACTCGACTCGGCTCCCTACTCGAGTAGCTCAGTTCGATTACACTACAACAAATAACTTATTTATACACACTTTTTGGGTATTTCTTCGCATTTAAAATTGTGTAAAAATATAATCTACACATTTAATACAAGCGTGAGGAAAAGTGGTGCGAAGAATTTATTTCAAATCTCTACTCTTTTATTGATTTGCATGTGAATAAGTTAGTTAAATGTATATGCTTTTAAGTGAAAAAAATGAGCTGAGTTTACACACTTTTAATATTACTAACTATGTTAACTTCGAGTTCTGGTCTTGGAGGAAATTAAAACTAACTTTTACAGGACAACTATTTATAGAACTAGACTTCAATAAAATTTTCAAAAGTCAAGACTATAACCTGTTCTATCAATTTCGACAAACAAATTTGTTGATTATCCTGATAAAATGAAGGTTACTTTGGTAATTACGACTTTTTACCACGATATACAAAATTACGATATTTATAATTTCAAAAACTAAATGAACAAAGTAGCTACTCCGTATACGCAAAGGATTAACAGTAAATGTACTAATGAAATAATAAATTTCGCCCTTCATTATTATAATTAATAATTAATTTTCAACAATTTCTGAAAAAAAATTGTAATTAAATTTTAATTTTAAAGTTATTATACCATACAATTTACTATAATTTTTAGTTTAATATAATAATAACAACAACAATAATTAAATTATGATTGTGACCATTGGAAGTGACACTCCCATTAAAGTTCAAAAGATTATTTTAAAGAAAAAATATGAACCTCATATTCTAGTTCTATCTCCTTTACATTTTATATTTTGGATGTCGACATTTCTAGCAATATCCCATTACTCAAATTAAGTTAATTATGAAGAAAACAAATTATCGGTCGCTTGTCAATTTGTAACAACAAAATACTCTTCGTAAATTTAATCTATAGTGCTTAATTTGATAATAAATTAGCTAGATGGAAACATTTGATGTTAAATCATACTTATTTTATTTGTGTATCGTTTTTTAATTATTTAGCATATCAACAAATTAATCAGTTTTTTTTAACTAAAATCATCTACTTACATAAAAGACAAATCCTAGCCATCAATTAGATGTTGATCTATTAAAACTAACGGTCGTAATTCACTCGTTACAATTCATGACTGTCGCAATTCATGGTAGGACAATGATTAAAATGAAGGGGCCAAATGTAGACCGTCTGATCAAATCAAATGAATGATCAGGATTAAGTATCCCATTCTCACATAAATATCAATTTTTACTTGAACCTTCCACTGCTTTATCAAACTTGATTTCTAACATGAGTTGCATAAGGGTACATGCTAAAATGCCAATAAATACACCAAAACTGTTCTTTTATATTGGAAATTACAGTTAAAGTATAGAAAAATAAATGTTATTTTGCATGAGTTACACGCATTTTTTTTCAATATAAAAGATAATTTTGACGTACTATTATGATACCTCTCAAAGGCAAACTCAACATAATTAATCAAATGTGAAAGTTGCTTTGCTTTATTAGAAACTAAAACTTGTTACGAAAGCTTCTTGAATTATTTTACAGTTACTTTTTAAACTTAATTATCATTTTTGGGTATTGTTAATTTATACCCGATAATATGTACGTTTTAAAAACGTAGGGTATGGTATTCACGTAATACAGTAACAACAAATAATTTTCTTTTGGTAACATATCTATTTTCTTTATCTTCTTTCCATTTTCTTTGTTTTTCTGTTCTTCATAAACTCTTTTATTGATTTGTAAAATAGATTTTGAAAATAATAAAATAATAAAAAAATAAAAAAAGATCCCTACTATAAATTATATGAAAATATAGAGTATACATTAGAAATTTGAAACTATTTAAAATTAAGAGATTAAGACAATAGAGTCAAATAGTGGATATTATTATATTTTACTTGATTATATGAGCTATTTAAAAATGTTTATAAATTGTGGTTATAGGTTATTGAGGTTTATGAGTTTTACTTATACATATTTTTTAAAAATTAAGCTAAAATATTTATTATATGAGAGAATATTTAAAAATGAAAGTTTTGGTTATGAAATTATTTCTTTAATACTTAAGTTATTTTGTAATAAGTTGATTTTTTTAATATGGAAGGTTTAGTTATTAAAATATAATGTAAGAATCATTTTAACTCTATTTAATAGTTAACCCATTTAATAGTTTCCAATTAGTTTTAATAAGAGGGGTAATTTAGTAATTTTAAAATACTTAAAATTAAAGACTTTAAGCAAAAGACCTAAATTCTTTGTAATATAGTATAGATGGGAAGGTTCATTTGTGTAACACCCGAATTTCGAATTTCGTGATTTAATAATTAAACGAGTATTACAGTTTTGGTGATTTCCTAATTAAGAT
>JAUEJL010140852.1:0-10786 GCA_032274825.1 Drosophyllum lusitanicum | reverse complement strand
AATTAGCTTGGATTCAAGAATTGAAGCTCAATCATGCATGCCACATATGTTTGGAACCTTACTAAGTTATAAGAGATATAGATTAATCAAAGTTCACGTTAAAATTGACTCGATTGAGTTTGTTAAATGTATTCGATGGATCATTTTATTCTTAAAAGTGTTTTGTATTTGGTTTATTATTTTTATCTATCTATCAATCTATGTATTTATTATTAATGATTTAATATTTTTTAATATGTTTAGATAATTTTACTTGTTTTTGATAATATTCAAAGATTCGAAGTTGACATCGTGGACAGTCATATTCACCTCAGTGAGCCACCATAAGCTAGATAACAATAGTCAACCTAAATTTAAACACGAATTACCTAATTCAACCCTAATTAAATACAACTCTAAAAAAACCACTAATTATGAAACATACACAACATATAATCACTTACAAAAACACATGCATAGAACAAACACGCACTACAAACACAAGCATAGCACAAACACGCACTACAAAGACACAAACACACACAAGCAGAGAAACTGGATATGAGAGTTGATAGAGAGGGGTAAAGGTATGGTGGTAAGGACTGTCGATATTGGAGAGAGGTCTGAAGAGAAGAGTGAAACACTATTCAAACCTAATTAAATCGATAATCCAATTCAAACTCAAATCGATAAAACTTTGATCACACATGTCTTGTACCTTGTGATCCTTTTCATGTACAATGGTGGTTTTTCATGTGGTTATTTATAGAAAGAAGGAGATGAGTTGGAGCAAATCAAGATTTGTAGTACATATATCGTCGTTGTTTTTTGTTTACAGATTAAAATCGAGACATATATAAAAATGGAGGTTTGAAGCGCTAGTCATGTTTGTATATGTTTAAAATAAATATTGATGGTAACAAATAAAATAAATAATAAGGGTGTACAAGTGTTTGGTAGTTTAATATGTGTTTGCTTAGGATAATTTGTTTTTTTATAATAAATATGTAAAGGGTAAAATTGTCAAATGAAAGAGGTTAACATAGCATGGTTAAACTAAACAAACACAAGGACCAAAGTTGCAACAATTTTTAAATATAGTGACCATAAATGAAATCTTGAAATTAATGACGAAGCCATAATTTGATGGCGATTGGCGAGGGATGGATGTTGTAATTTACTTTAAAAAAACAGAGAGTTAATCATCAATTAAACATCAAAGAGATACATGTATCATTTTTATTAAAACATGATTTATAAAAAAATCATTCAAGTAAATAATTGTGGCTCTAATGTTTGTGTTGTGTTCAATGGATGCTTTTGAGTCTAAACATCAAATGTTTAAGATATTGGTAACAATATCATAGTGTTTTCACATGTGCATATAGTTCAACACACACATCCTTACAACAGAAACCAACAATCTTAGATTATTCATGTCTTTTGTATCATCCTTTCCTACTTGCTTCAACTTATATACTCGAATCTCTCTGCTCTATCTCCAATTTGCAAATTGAGCAATAGTTATCCATAATTACCAAGTAGAGTTACTTTAAAGGTTTAGTTTCTAAAAGTGTATCGAATTTGTCACTTTTTGCTATTGTGTATACCCCATATTTCAAAACTATCATTCAATGTACTGAAGTTTCAAAATCTACCATTTAATGTATCATTACCTTTGATAGCAGATTATGGGTACGTGAGGTGGCACGATTAGTGACGTGGTAGGTGATATAGCTTCTCTTGTTTAACATGAATAATAATAATAATAATAATAATAATAATAATAATAATAATAATAATAATGATAATAATAATAAGAATGCATTGGGCATTCACCATCGACGACTAAAGGTTCAAAGAACCCATTTCTCATATCCGGCCAGCACAACCACCACCACCGACTTCCGATTTGGCATTGCGATTTAAGGCATCTTCATCTTCATTCATCTTAGGGTTTCAACTGAAGGCACTGTGTTGCTTCATCTCCATCGACTTCTGGTGCGATTTTGCAATTTCAAATCGAGGGTTTCAGATGCGGTTTCAACGACCGGAGAACATGACGACATCGAGATTGAAGATGAAGGTTTAAAGGTGCGATTTTCGTTTATGGGTTTAAAGGTGCGATTTTCGATTATGGGTTTAAAGGTGCGATTATCAAACTCAGATTTCTGTTCGATTATAAAACCCCAAATCAAAGATTTTAGGGTTCTTGTTTTATGTGTTTGATTCATGGCTTCATCTTCGAACCCAGATTTGAAATCTTGGTCCACTTTCGGACCCAGATCTGAGTTCTTGCTCCATTTTCGAACCCAAATTTGAGTTCTTAGTTCGATTTTGGGGTTTCGGTTTAGGGTTTCTTGGCTGCAATTACATTTAGGTTGAGTTTTGATTTTGTTCAGATGGGTTTTAAATCATGATTAAGTGTGTAATCGATTCAGGTTGGGTTTTGATTTTGTTCAATTCACTTGAGTATTAGAATCTATTCTGTTCAAATGAAGATGATGATGTTCTTGAAGGAAGAACACATCTTCATGTTCATCTTGTTGAAGATAAAGATGTTCTTGAATATTATGAGGTGGCAATAATTAATGAGGTGACAAATGTTGACATTTAAAAAAAATAAAAAGAAAAGAAATTACCGGTTACCTGTTTTGCAGGTAACCGGGTACATTAAACGGTAGCTTTTGAGACTTCGATACACCAAATGGTAATTTTGAAAATTAGGTATATATAATAGTAAAAAGTGATAACTTCGATACATTTTTAGATAGTAAAAAGCATTCATCTATCATTAATTGTGTTTCTAGATTCAGGATAGTTTTCATTGTTTTTGTTTACGCATAATCCTACAATCCTCAAGCTTAATGTTTTGTTAAGGTATAATTAGTTTGTCCAATTCTCTTGTTTAAGATGATAATGAATAATGCTTAACTTTAACTGATTTTAGATTATCAAGCCCGATCCTTTCATAGTAGACAAACATGTGTATAGTTTTCTCTAATTATGAAGACTTTCTAGAATCCTTTAATCAAATTTAATATATATTGTTGACAGAGCAGAGAGAAAGTCTGCCGTGTCAACAAAGAAAATGCCACGTAAATGGTGATGTGGAGATGTGACATGGACAAATGATGATTTGTGATTGGCGAATGTGTAGAAAGTTGAGAAACCGTCAAATTGAATTCAATTTTAAAACAATTAGGAGAAGGCTGGAGGAAAATTGTGAGAGGGTTTTATAAAACATGTGAGAGGCTTTTATGAAAATACGAGAGGTTTTATAAAAACTGTATATTAATGTAATTAATTATAGGTTGTTTATAAATTATGTTTAATAACTTGTAATATATTTTGTTTAGAGAAATAATAATTATATATTTGTGACCATCTCATTTTTATCTACGTTTTAATATAAATTTTATTGTAATATGACACTTTTTTTAAAATTAATATATTCTTAATTTTTTATTATCCTTTAATTGCAATGGGTAGGTAATTCCTGAAATAATTTATATGTTTTTTATATTCATTCCCTCTATGTATCATAGTGGATATAATAACCGATTTCTTGGTCTTTCGATAAAAGAATTAAAAATATATTATTTTTTGAAATTTTGTTTTATTAAGATAAAACTTATATGTATGTTAGATAGTTGATGCACTCAAAATATTATAAAAAATATATTATATTGATCTGTCATGATTTTGTAACTGATGTTATAAAATATTTAAAAATTTATGTTTAAGCATACTAGATAAATGTATATGTACCAACTTAAAATTAAAAATTCTTATCATAATAGAACTCAATCCGAATAATGAACATCAATCAATATAAAAATTTAAGATACACACACACACACACACACACATATATATATATATATATATATATATGATCAATAAAAAACCTCTCTTATATATATATATATATATGATATTTCTTATTCACATGTTCTAACGTGATAAGGGTGATTTTTCATTTATCCATTACATAAGTATTATTTTTATTAACAATAGTGAACACGAGAAACGCATTAATATTACACTAAAACTTTTAATGTGAAATATAATTTTATATTTTTTTAAAAGAGTACGTGCAAAAAGTATTAAATATAAAAATTCTATTTACGTACCCAAGTACCGCACGGATATAACATTAGTTAATTAGTTATAAGTTGTCTAGAAATGCCTTAAGAGTAACCACATTCTTTTTACCACTCTGATATATATGTCAGGTTTATTGCTTATTCACTTGCAGCTCTTCTCCAACTTGGAAAGCTTTGATAACTTCAAAACATCCTACTCTTGAACACCAACGTTTGTTATTAGAAATTTACTCACTATATATTATAAATATGCAACTTTATTAACAAGACTTGTGGTTGCTTTCACTCTGCTTAAGTCGATGGTTTTTTATAAAACAGTTTCTCTATCACAGATAAAAGTGTGTTTGTCTACATCATATTACTGTTGTTGATAATAATGCTCGATTAATTTAATATTACGAGAGGAAGTCTAAATAATTACAACACTATTACCGGTGTACAGACAATAATGTTTAGTTTATTAGTAAAAACATAGAAAAGAACCATGACATGATACTAGTTTTTATCTTATAACTTTTTTAAATATTAAAATGTAAATTTGGAGGAATAAAAACAATCTACCATTCTAGAAACAATATATATAAGAACATTACACCCCTCTAAAAATAACACCACCTTTTCATATTAACCCAGAAATGAGTATGGGGTTGATAGAAATCGATGAGATTTGATTAAAATGACAAAACTTGAAAAGTTAATAGACTTGTTTTGAAGTTTTTTTTTGTTTGATGTCATATTTGAAACTTTTCAAAAATATTTTTGGATTTATAATTTACGCAAGTGGTTGAGATATTTTCTAAACAAGAAAAGAAGAGATATGTATCTGGGTTTTGATGGTGGTACGGTGTACCTTCTACCTAATAATTTTAATAATTGTACCAAATGTTTGTTTCTTTCCATTCATTTCACCACATGATTTCATGTATGATATATTTTCTGCTTTAGCCCTTTACTTTTAAAATTCATTCAATCCATTCCATGTAGTTCTTTTCATTTCTAATAATTCCTCGATTGTCTCGTATATTTTACAACCCAGTGACAAAAGTGGTCAGTTACATGCTCTACGGTACGTCTACATAAATCGTTCATTATACGAGTTGATAGGTTATTTATGGGTTGACAAGTTATAAACGGGTCGGCTGGTTAGTGACAGGTTTGTCATATCAGTATGTCACGTTTAAAAAAATTAATTAATTATATATATATATATATATATATATATATATATAAATTAAATGGATTTGTTGGTCGACTTGCAAAATTTACTATGAAAATGGATTTATAGGGTTAATCCAGACATGACTTATTTATTATATATGTCAACACAAACACGTTTATTTTCATATCGATTAAAAATCGTCTATCAGTACTCTACTCATTTCCCTAATCGGTTTTAAAACTACCAAAAACATTGTCGCAATTCTCCGAACATGTTTAAATGTTTGAAGTTTATAGTTTCATGTTTTAAGCAATAAATTAACATACATTATTTGGTTGGGGGGGTATCATACTTAATTTTTCCCTTAATTAATCGTTTTTCTCTATATAGTTAAAATTTAAAAAAGAAAATAACCAGCAAGTTTTCTTTAAACCTTTATATATAGTTACCGAAGTTTAAATATAATTAAGAAATAAGATTTCCTAGAAATAATATTTAAAGAACTTTAATAATTAATACTATATTTAATTAAATTGGGGTTCTCTCTCGAGTTTCATTTAAGGAAAGGAATAAAAAGAGAAATTAAAGTATTTAGGATAAATTTACCCTAATTTAAAATTTACTCTTGAAATTAAGAAGATTTGAAAGTAAAGGTTTTTCCTTCTACTTGCTTTTTTTCTTCAATTCGAGGGCATAGTATTATGGTAGAGAGAGGTAGGATTGTGTTTTGTTGGAAAAAGCAACGAGAGCTATGTATAGAATCAGTTTACGATCATTTTTATATGTGTTTGTTTATGATGAAAATAATTAAGAAGAAAAACTATTGATAAAAAACCATGCGAGAGTTAAATCCTAAAACAAGTGAAATGGAAAATAGTTTGTAAGCGTAAATCAAGTGTCTAAATTTGTGCTTAATACATGGGTAATGACAAGTGTCAAAATCAAAGCTAAATATTATGAGAGAGAGTATTTAAGTCATATCACTTCTTTAGCAGTCTAGGTTGATTTATTAGGCCTTTCGTATAGCTTAGTAGTCAGATTCACCAACCCAGCTTTTAAATTAGTGTCACATCACTTCTCTATTTTATTTCGCTTTTCAACCTAAAAATTAATATAACTCAATTAAATCTTACCCAATGATGGAACTTGAATGTTGGTTTGAGGGGTGGGGGGGCAAAATCATTCAAATATGACATGTAGTATTTTTGTTAGAGTTAATTTCATAAATGGTTCTTTAACTAACCACGAATTGCAAGTTTAGTCCTTTTTTTTGAAAAAGTTACAAACTTCGTCCTTAAACTACCATTTCATTGCATGAGTAATATTATTATTAATCTTACTACTATTATTAATTATCAATATAAAAATTAAAAGTTACCATCACCATTTCATTCCAGTCCCTTCCATTCTTCTCTTCCCTGTCTCTTTCACACCGGCGATTGGTCTCCTATCCTACACAACCGTCGGTGATAGAGCACCGCTGGTCCACTGCAACCGGTGACAGGCGCTCCCATTGTCCACCACCTGTTACCGGCGAAGAGCACCACCGCAACCGTAACCGGCGACTGGAGCTCCCATTTGTTTGTGGCTCTCATCACCACCATTATCGCTGTCACCGTCGTCATCCAAGTCCATCACTACGACAAAGTCACCATCGTACACCACCATTCCTTCGTGTGTGTGTGTTTTAGATTTAGGGTTTCGAAGGGGTTCGATTTTGGGCGGTTTTTTAACAGTTTAGGTTTTCGATTTTGAGTATGTGTGTGTGTGTTTAGGCCTAAACATCGATTTAGGGTTTTATGGGTTTCGAATTCTGGGTTGTTTTAACCGTTTAGGTTTCCCTTTTGGTGGTGGATTTTGATTTTGTAGTGGTGGTAGCGGTGGCAGTGGTTTATCAAGGCGTCAGTGTCGGTGGTTGTGTGTTTTCTTGTTGGTCGGAGTTTTAGAGAGAGAGAGAGTGTGTGTGTGTGTGTGTGTGTCCGTGTTTGTGTCTGTGTTCTTGGTGGTGTGATGATGGCAGCGGTGAATATGGCAGTGGTGATGGCAAAAGTGGAGGTGGGTGGTGGTAGTGGTGGTTTTCTTGTTGGTTGGAATTTTAAAGAGAGAAATCGAGATAGTGTGGTTGTGTGTGTGTTCTTGGTGGTGGTGGTAATGCCAACAACGAAGGCGGCGGCGGTGATGGCGGAGGTGGCGGCGGGCGGTGGTAGTGATGGTTTTCTTGGTGGTTAGAACTAGAGAGAGAGAGAGAGCAGTCTGAGAGGAAAGATGTATTTAAAAAAAAATATTTAAAACCAATTAATAATTAGAAAAATAGTAAAAAAACATGAATACCCTTGATTTAACGGACCTAGTTAACGGAAAACGTTATAAAGGACTACTAATGCAACAAAATGGTACTTTAAGGACGAAGTTTGCAACTTTTTCAAAAAAAAGACTAAACTTGCAATTCGTGGTTAGTTAAAGGACCATTTATGAAATTAACTCTTTTTGTTATTCAAACATGAAGTGTAGTTTAAATATCTATCTTATACATTAGTTAACTTATATATTAGAAAATAATAAACTAATATATTTTTTATAATTATTATACTTTTATATATGGATGAATAATAAAAAAATGTTTAGAAAATATACCTACAGGAATTAGGGCTGTAAACGAACAGAACATTCATGATCGTTTGTAAATTCGTTCGGCGGGAAGTTCGTTTATGTTCATTTGTTTAATAAATGAATGAACATGAACAAGATTTTCCGTTCGTTTAATTAAACGAACGAACACGAACAGAGCTCTCGTTCATTCATTTATGTTCATGAACGTTCGGTTATTCGTTCGTTTATATATTATATAGTGTTTATTCGTTTATATAGTGTTTATTTGTTTTTAATAATGTTGGATTTGTAATATAGTGTATGTTCATTCGTTTACGTTTGTTTATCATATTAATGAACGAATAAAAAAGTACAAGAACTAACCAATCTTTTAAACAATCGAACATAAGAGCTCGTTCGTTTATCGTTCGTGTTCGTTTATTTGTTTGGCTAAAGTTAAATAAACGAACATGAACACCGAAATCCGTTTGTTTATCCGTTCGTGTTTGTTTATTTGTTCGGCTAAAGTTAAACAAACGAACACGAACAAGCCCCGTTCGTGTTCGTTCGGTTCGTTTACAGCCCTAACAGGAATGGAGGCTATAATGTTGCACTCCTTGTATTGTCTCCTTGAAAAGTTATCTCACATGTACCTCACCTAACACCTACTCCTTTACCTAGTTGCTTTCCTTTTCAAAATACTTAATGTAAAAACTTTAAAGCTCAAAATTCTTTACCGTCCTCTGCTGTCTCTCTCACAACCCACAGGTAAGACTTGAGAGCTCTTCTCTGGTAGGTGACATACGGCGGTTATATGTGAGTTTGTCGGGTATTATTGGCAGACGACAGTGTTCTCGGCTTCTCGCATAATCGTAGGTAGTAAACTGCAAAGGAAAGATGTCCAACTGATTTCTCGATTATCATTCTCGGTTCTCCGTTGTGACGGTGGAAAGGACTGTTCTCCGGTGTGGCGGTGTCAGCAATCGGAAGATGTACTTGGTTACTTGGAGTTTCAGTTGCAGTGTTTAGCCCTAGTTTCTTCCCCGATTCCAAGTTCCCGGCCCATTTATGAATTCGTTACTTATTAATCTATTTTTAGTACTATCTATGGCTATTTAGTCAGTCACCGGTTATCCTAATCCTTAGAGGATTCAAAAGGACATAATAGATTTTTTCTAAATATCTGATATATATTTTACTATAAGCACAAGAAATTTTGGGAGGGGCCGCCTACCTCTACCATGTTCCGTCCGTACTTACCCCATCTTTTATTTTATTTTAATAAAATATATATTAGAGAGAGAGAGAGAGAGGTGGAAGAGACAGGAAAAAAAGTGAGATATAGAGAGAAGAGAGAGGGGCTGAAGACCGGGTTCGTGAACCGAAAAGTCTTACCCAAAGGGAGAACCCGATAAGAAGTACGGGTGTTCCCTCTCAACTCAAAATCTCAAATGAACCTAAGGTGAACCCGAGGCTTTCGGGTGTTATTATAGGTTGGTCTTATGTCTATATATCATTAATTAAGTGAGATTTATTGTTTTAATCCATCATTGACAAATTAAAGTTCTCAGATTTTATCCAAAATTAGCAAATTTAGCTTAATCTGGTTGTTGGTTAGTTATTGAGTTGACGCCAGCTAAAACGCATTGCGGGATTTACTTACTATTTTAAGAAAATCGGACCAATACATATGCTTTTCCCATCCCATCATTTTCCTACCCCTGTTTTTCTTTAATAATATATATATATATAATATGCCTTTAATTAACATTAAACAAATAATTCATTATTATAATATGCAATATTAAACAAAACTTTTTTTTTGTTTTTCTTACTTTTGTATCGCTTGAACAAACCGAAAGTTATCAGTTTTAAAAAACTGCGTACCAAATACACTTCTTATATCGTTTTTGGTATTAAAGTAATTCTTATTAAAGTTAAATCTTTTGAAGCACTTTCTAGTGTGCTTTAGTTTTCAAATATCGTTGTATCTTTCGAGTCAACACTCTTCTCTCTTTTGTTTTTTTAATAATTTGCAATTATATAATTACTAAAGCAATAATTATATAAAAACAATATAGAAAATCATTTTTCAATTTAAGATGTATCTTTCAAGAGTATAATAATTTTAGTAACCCAGAAAAATTAATATTTTTTGTCTGTAGCAGAAATATTTATTAAATTTTTTTTATATTCATTTTTTGTCTAACTTTTAATTTTCAATAATTTGTTTTTAAAAAAAGAAAAAGAAAACCACCTAGACTCACTTTAGTCCAGGATTCCCGCTAACATAAGCCGTTTGCCCTCATCGTACCGTCCAAGTACCGCCCTCGTACGCCACCATCACCCTTTTTTTTACTTTTCCTTTTTCTCTTTTTCTTTTTTCTTTTTTTTCTAACTTTTTCTGTTATTAGACAGACACAACAAAAGTTGATTAACCATCACTCGATCGCAAGCGTATGTTAAGTGAGCTCGATCCCTTTGGATTGAATACTTCGGCCCCAGGAAACCATGCATGTACACTCACTAATTGCACCTCTTGCTCATCTTCTTGTGACTTTTTCAAAGTCAAAACAAAAGCTAGAGTCCTATTTTAATTAATATTGTAAGGGAAAATCACATTTAAATTTAATAATTGCATGTGCAGTTTATATATTCAACTAAAGTTACAAGTGGGTTGGTGATATATTTCGAGTATAATTTTTTCTCTCTCATTGTCACTAGAAAGAAATAAACAAAGGCATAAAAGAAAATTAAGGCAAAGAAATTCAAGAGTTGGAAGAGGGGGTAAACGAGAAGAGGTTTTATCGAGTAACTCGAGCTCGAACTCGAGCTTGGCTCGTTCGAGTCGAACTTTATCGAGCTCGAGTTCAAGCCCAAAAAACGAGCTCGAATTATTTAACGAGTCGAGCTCGAGCTTCTAAGAGCTCGGCTCGAGTCCTTATCGAGC
>JAUEJL010140841.1:0-10786 GCA_032274825.1 Drosophyllum lusitanicum | reverse complement strand
CATGAGCATTGTCAGAGATAGAACTGAAGGTACACTAAGGCTTTCTCAAGAAAAGTACATCTTGAAAGTTTTAGATCGGTTCAGGATGAATGACGCCAGAATCAGAAGCACACCTATGGCTACTCATCTGAATTAGAAGGAGACTGAGCCACAGGGGTCATGATGGGAAACGGGAAGTTTGATAAAAGCTAGCATTTGCAGGGGAGTTACATTGGCACTTAACGGTATACAAGTGGTGGAGGATTTTTATCCCTTAGAACTTGGCAGCATGAACGTAATTATGGGCGTAAAGTGGCTATAAGGTTAGGGGACATTGGGGTGAATAGGAAGGAATTGACTGTGAGTGACACTTTGGGGAGAGATCGGATTGTACCGCACAAAGACAACCTTAATAGCACTCACACGAGGTTTGCCAGATATCAGCGAAGGACCCAAATCATCACCCTCAAACAATGGCATTTTCAGCTTCCTCAATCGATAATCTGCTCTCGGAAGTAATGACCCCCCGTATGCACTTGCGAGTACCAGTGTGATGTTTCAAACATACTTTCTTGGATATATGAGGATTCCCGACCCGCCAGAGCTGGATTCGCTGAATGATGCGGGCTAGAAATACCCTCTGGTGTGGCTAATTAGAATGGGGAAGCCTTGTGCATCAAAACGAAGCCTGGAAAGTCCCGAAGGTTGCGGCCTGGATAACATAAATGGTGTTGGCTGGAATGTGGGCAATGGCTGGAAGGACCAAGAATAGTGCGGTGGTGGGTGGCCTGGGTGACGGGCGGTGACGGTTGGGTTGGCTGGGCGGCGTTGGTTGGGTGGGTTGAGTGACTGGCGGCGGCTGTAGGGTTTTCAAAAGCTGCAAGATTTCGGCAAGCGTCTTGCATGTCTTGCCGTCTCGGTCTTGTATTTTTCAATGGTTTCCTGCAACTAATCTATTTGGGTCAATGTCTGGTTCTAATAGGTAGCTATTTCAATTTTGAGTTGTTCCAAGATTGTTTCAAATCATAGAGTTTCATCATGGTGGAGGTTTGCGAAACATTTAATACAAATCAAATTGATAATCAATAATAGGATAGACAAACCCGTAATCGGATGCTTGTAGATACAAAATGGACTCGGGAGAACTCCAAAACAAAGAAAATAACAAAATAACTCTAAGCTCTCTTCTCACCGTATGATACCCCTAAACCACTATTTATATAACTTCCTAAGATAAAAGATTATTTATAATTAAAATATAATAACTACTATAATTAAAAGATCTCCATAATATTGATCATATTAGTGGGTTGTTGGGCCGGAGGGATGATATGAACCGGTTTCAACAGGTCTACCAGCAACGGAAGAAAGGGCCACGCGCTAACGCTGATCTCGCTAAAAAAAGGAGCCATAGTGAATCAGTGATAGTTTTCTTAATTATCTTTATTATTAAATTATTAGTAGACTTTATCTTATATTATCTACTTTCCTATTTGAATTACTTTCCTTGTTATGTGATTGTTCGGTTACTCATAGAAAATTATGAGTTTTATTTTGCATTGGAGATTTCCCTCAAGTCTCGAATTTCAGGGCCACTCTTGTTCATTCGATTTATAGTAGGCATAATACCAATTTGGTTTCTATCACAATCAAGTTTGCATAAGCATAGACCATACATACGTTCAGGAACAACTTAAATGGGTCATAGAAAATCTTAGGACAATGCAATAGTGGTCTATATTCCATAAAAAGGAGGTAAATTAAACAAGTAACATTTGCCAAAAGGGTTCCCTAGAAGTCCAGAACAATATAAAATCTTCCATGTGCCCATGCATGTACATGGTGTACAAAGAGTATAAGCTCCCTTTAAATTTAACCCTTCGCAAAATTCAACAGATTTTGCCAAAAGAAGTAAAAAAAGCTACACTCACTTGCAAACAAGGTCAAAGGTTAAAATCTTTGACTTACATAGTCCCTGGCAAAAGCGTTAAAGTGAAGGAATTCCTCAAAGAGAAGGTTGTGACTACCCTTGTGTCTATCTTCCTCGAACCATCCCATTGATCTACATGTGAGACTTAGCCTGATAAAAGCTGGAAGATGGCCTTGCACTCTTGCCCTCCTACGATGGTCCAATACACTAAATGTAGAAAGGTTTTGTGTGTGTGTGTGTGTTGGGGCCCTTTCTTTACTTTTTTCCGGGTTCTTTTTTGGTCCAATACACTAAATGTAGGAAGGTTGTGTGTGTGTGTGTTGGGGCCCTTTCTTTACTTTTTTCCGGGTTCTTTTTTTTTTGTTTTTCTTTTAGGGGTGAAGGGGGTGTTATGCTCTTTTAAGGACGTATGTACAAGAAAGACGTTAGGCAACCTTCAACTCGTTTGGCAAATTCCCCTTTAAGTCAAAACATGACCCAACTGGACTAATCTATAAGAAAATTGCCACCTCTACAATGCACACATCAAAATATTTACGTTGAGAGCATGCGGCTATATCTAAACCAATATTAGTTCAAATTCCATAACAAATGATAATGCATGCAGGTTGATTTGGAACACTGAGAAACATAGAATAGTTTTAGAAGACTAGAAACGCAAAAAGAAATTTGGATAAGTAATATGAATATCATGGCAAAATAGTAGCATTCAAACCTTATCATCTTTTGCGCTTAAGGTTCTTTAGATTCTTCAAGATGTAACTGATAACCTCCTTTAATGTAGCTTTTCGATTGTCTTTGAAGTTCCACAGCTCATTAATTACATATCTTCCACTAGGGTTATATTCATTCATCTCCTTAAATGCAGCAACAACTGCATCAAATATGCTAGTACCCCATTCTGCCTTGAGATTACTTAGCAATTCATCATCTTCATTAATCACTTCCTGCATTGTGTACAGTACATGACTTCATTCTTAAACAGGCATCTAGATTAATGATACAGCCTGCTTATCACCAGAAGTTGAAGTATCCTTGCAAAGTTTATTGGTAACATAACAATACAATAAATTGGTGTGTAGAGCGGGTTGGGTAATTGGTCAAAAAAGGGTCACTTTCAATTTAAGTTGGGTTGGGTAGATCAGCAAACACTTATGACTACAAAAACTATATTGTTACACCAATTTCTTTGATGAAACAGCTTATTAAGCTGTATGCATTAAAAATACACTATGGACGACTTTCAACAAGTTCAACCCAGTTGACTCATTCCCTTTTTGGCTATTTCTTTTTTAATCTGAATCATCTGAGACAAAACATAACCCAAGTCGACCCATTCATAAGGAGATGGGTGAAAGATTGCCACCTCTATGCAGACAAAGTCAAATCAGAAAGTGACTGAACAACCATACCTTATGCGCACCATCAACCGCAACAACTTTTACCGGATGCCACTCTGGGTTTTTAAGTTTGTCCTGCCACAAAGAGCACAATTCAGAGGCCTTGATTTGAGCTTCTTCAGGGTCAAACTTCTCCTTGCAGGCATCGTGGAAGGCTTTCATATCAATTTCTCCCATCCTCTTAACTCCAATATTAGTACGCCCACTTAACATGTCTTGCAGGCCCTGAAAATAATGGAAGAATTTAACAACTTGATGCACCCTCGTCAAGCATGATTCATAGAAAGGTGACAAGATATGCAGTTCGGGGATAGTTAATTAGTCAAAAGAGGGGATGTTAGAAATTATAGTCACTAGAAAATTATCATTGCATTAGTAATCTAAATCTTTGGAAAAAAAGGCCCTTAAAATTAGACTTTTGGAAAATTTTAACTCGTTTCACCCGGTTCCAATTTGCTAAATATTTTTATTCGACTTGTAAGAGATGAAACGCAACCCAAATCGACCCATTCAAAGTACATGGGGTGAAACTTTCTAATTGGCATGGTTAAAAGATTAAAGATTGAAATTTAGTGGGGATGTTAGAGAAAAATACCTTAATCAACTCTTTGCGAGCTTCTTGCAACTCATCATTACTTTGCCGTTCTTTAACAACAAGAGTTTGATTCATTTCCTCCACGTCCTCCATTTCCTCCATCTTTGCTTTGAGTTCATCATTCATCTTCCTAATCTGCTCTTGAACCGCAGTATCATCTTCATCTCCTAAGTGTTTCATCACCTGAAGTTTCCCTTTCAGTTCTTCTATTTCCATTTCCAATTTCTGCTTAGCATCAACTTGTCTCTCTAACTCAAGTACTTTCTTCAGAGCCTCCTCCTTCTCTCTCTGTTGATTCAGGATCCAGTCGATTAAATATCAAACCATAATCATAAATAAGAAACTAGCAGGACTAGACATGGCAAAATGTCTGGGTTGGATAATGGATTTTGTGGGTTGAAACAGGTCTAGTTGACCACAAAAGAAACCATGATGTAGAATATCTTCAAGTAAAATGACTTAGGAGGTTACAAACATTAAAAATAAACTTTAGGAGATTTTGACCCATTTGACATGTTTGCTTTTAAACTAAACTTTTTATTTAATTTAATCCATTTGAATTGTTAGAGATAGAACACTGCCTGAACCAACTCAATTATCAGTAAATATGTCAAAATTGCAACCTCTAATAAAGGTGAACACATTAATAAGCATACACTGCTAAAGCTCGACTGCAGCAGATTTACCTTTTGCTCTTCAACCAGCCTTAAGACACTCTCATCAGCTTTTTTCTGCTCCATGGATGCCATATTCAGAGAATTATTCTGTACATCATTCTGAATTTGTAAAAGACACAAGATGTCAGCCGCGTATATAATAACAAGAAAAAAAACTTTTTACTTGCACACTGTATATCACAATCACCTTTCTTTTCTCTTCGTCTAATTTTTGTTTCTCACGTTCCGTTAAGGCCTCTCTCTTATTAAGCTCTTTGCTCCATGAATCAAGTTTCTTCCTTCGTTTCTCCAAATCCGTACTCAACGTTTCTTGTTCTTCTAATACCCTTTTAATATGCTCTCGAGCAAGACGCTGCATTTTTCTTGTCTCTAGATAGGATAATAATTGCATGTTAGCATATAACCCACAAACTTACGAACATACTTCAGCTGTTCAGCACAAAACATATATTCTTTTAGGAAAGGACATGCATGTTCAAGAGCTAACTAGGCCAAAGATTTAACTAAAAAGTGAATGGGTCACGTATTCAAATGCATAAAAGCATCCTAAATAGCTTTGTGAAAAAAGTCCGATTTTTTTGTAACATATATTTATCATCGTACTTTTGCGTAATAATAATTTTAAATGCAAAAGTGTTTGTGATGACCCAACTCAAACCAACACATTTTTACCCACACTAAAAGTTATTTGTTTTGACACGTTACCCAACTGACTGGAACCGCCGTTTCACCACCTCTAGTGAAACCCGTTCATGTTTGAACTTATGGAAACCACCACCAATGAATCAATCAATCACTGTTGTGTCCGGTATAATCATAGCAAGATTGAGCCGTTTAAAAAATGCATACAGAGAGAAGAGGCAATCAAAGGAGTAACAAACCTTCAAAGAAAGCATGATGAAGGCTGTCTTTTTCTTCAAGCATCCTACTTAGTGACATAGTTCTTTGATTGTACTTGATCTGCAAATCATCAAGATTTTCATTCCTCATGTCAATCTCACTTGCTAACTCAACCACTGCTTTACGTCTGGAATTTACAGCTTCTTGATCAATGTCAAATATTGTTTTCAGCTCTCTTTTCATTCGAAGGTAATCTCCTATTGGACCTTCTGATTCAAAGTCATTTGCACGACCTAACCAAGCATAAATACTTGAACTTGAACAATTTTCAGAAGTGCTCCATTCTTTCCAACTGTGATGATCAGCTTCAAAGGCTTTCTCAAACTCCATAGCATTTTTATAACCAGTCCAGTCACTGTTGAACCTCACCAACGCTTGTGCCGTAAGCTTTTGATCATCCCACAAGATCTCTACATCTTCAGGTTTGTACTTTGAAAATCTTTTAAGCCAATATTCTGTGTTCCCGTAATCTTTCTCACTGTCGGGCTCTTTGACTATGTTGACCACAATCCCAGTCCAAGGCCAGCAATACACGTCGTTTTCTTTTGAGACTGGAGCTGCAGGTACTGGAGCTGCTACTTTCAGTGGTTGTTCAGCCTCATTTGCCAGTTCATTCTCTAAGTACATTGTTAAAGCAAGATGGTTAGCCTTTTGTTTTGAGCTTCTATTGGAAGAACCTTTGCTTACTCCAGAAGCATGCTGATGTAAGTCTTTGTATTTGAAATTCTGTTTTTTCTTGCCAGCACAGAAAGGACACCTAAGGATGCCATTGGGATATTTAACTTTTAAGGTTCCATTCCTCAGTTGTTCATATGGCTTGTCCTTGTACTCAGCAATCTCTGAGTCACTGAAGTCAGACTCTTCACCTGGGCTACACTCCATCTGAAACAAACAGATGGTATAGCTCAACAGGATAACAATAAAAGATTGTTGAGACATTAAAGGAGCGCATATAAGGCAAGGGAAGAAAGCAAGGTGAATTGAAAGATTAGAACAGTCACATATGTATATCATAAGCAGAAGTACACAACCTTAGCGCAAATGCATATACCAGTGTATCTCAAGCTTCTTATAGGCCTCCTTTCTCCCTAAAACTTCTCTCAGGGGTTTCTGAGTAAAAGAAACTCACATTGAGCTCTAGGAGTCTAGGGTTTGCAAGTTTGTGAGACCTAGAGCATAACAGTATACTCCATGTCGTTGAAAGAGGAAAGAACAATACTTAGACTACAGAATCTGGGATCCATATTTGATTCATAAATCTGACTTAATATTCGGTTAAGGTTCATAATATTAATAACAAATGCTCCATCTAGTCCTTACAATATTGCAACATCGTCCATAAAAAAGAGTAAAAACTATACTGTTCCAGACCATTGTTGTAATAATCGTAAAAAAATCCGTTTCCACTCACCTTATTAAAATTTAAAAAAACCATAGAGATTCCTATAGACAATTCCAGGGAAAAGGAATAAATTCGCCATGCCAATTTTCTTTCCCATCATTTCATTCTTACAATCGAACGATTGTCTCCACAATCAAACACCCCCACCCTATAAGCAGTTTCTTTCTCCCCCTCAGCTACGAGGAGTACGGATCAACTACATAGCTTTAAACACAAAATTGAAAACTTGTAATTTCACAAAGTTTCAGCACGAACATCACTACCATACGTGCGACAGAGACCTTCATTCAACAATTGTCAATTGAACAAGTAAATTACCAAACAACGACAAAGTGCACAAAGAAACAATAACCTCGCTACAAACTAGGGGGGAAAAAGAATGTACCACTTAAAAACACTCAGTAATCGGAAACACCTGTTGTAGTCGGCAACACACCTACTACTGGATGGAGACAAGCACCGTAGAGTGATCTAGGAGATGGAGTGAAAACCTAAAATGATTCGAACGAAGAAAATTTTGCTTTAGGTGTGACTGACCGATTCACACTTTTTGTGTTGTTGGGAGAAGACTAGAGACGACATGTTGGAGCGAGTGAGTGAGAGTCACAGACTGGCACTCAGTCACAGACTCACAGCAACAATTTGGGCTATTTTATTTTAATTGAGGCCCATGGGCCAAAAAGGCCAACAATCCATCCTACATTTCTAAAAATATCGATATAGGTAGTTTACTTTTCTATTACCTATTCTACTTAGTGATCAGTGGTCACCTGTTAAAGTTAGTAAGGACCTAAATTTTCAGATTACTCCTACTTTTTGATTGCCAGCGAGCTATGATCGGAATTCTTTCCTAGTAGTGATGGTGGAGTCTGATCGCCTTTTGTTTGCTGTCGTTGCCGAATTTAAAGAAAACAGCAACAACACAACTTTTTTTAAATTCCGCAACGACGGCCGACAGAAAGCCGATCAGACTTTACCATAACCTCTAGGAAAGAATTCCAGACATGTCACCAAAGTTTGATGGTGATCTAACGGTGCAAACACCGGTTAGAGCCAAAACCTTAATCGAAAAATTCAAGTCGTTACTTTAACAGTTTACCACAAGTAGGTTACCTATTTGGGTAATAAAAAAGTAAATTATATATATTGACACTTTTGAAAAAGTAGAATGCTATTTGTGACCTAAACATTTACTTTATTGAATTTGAATTTAGGTGCTTGTGTAAAAACCTTAAAATTAAGGAAGCTGAACAGTTACAAGTATTTAATAACATATAATATTAAAGAAGCTGAATAGTTACAAGAATATAATATTTAATAACATATAATATAAGATAATAATGTGTAATTTGTTGTATATAAATAATTTTTATTATACTCGAAACATCACCCTAAAATTAAACAATATTATATGATTTTAGTTTACATATAATGTACATTGTGCTAGTGAATACATTGTTACATATTGTAAATCACAATTTCTTTTTTTAGATGATAATAAAAATATGAATATATGATTAAAATTAATGTATAAAAGATTATATCTTCATACCTACATTTTACAACATGAACAAATATCCACCAAAGTGTTTAAACAAATTGATTGAAGAAAGTAAAAAAAGAAAAATGGACAGCATGTAGATGCTCAATAAGTGGTGACAAAGAAAGTTGGTTTTAATATGTAACACATGTTTTTTAAATCAACTACAAGTTTTATAAAACAAATTAAGATTTATATGAGGTTTCAATGATCAAGAATGAGCTTTAAGAAATTTTCCACTTAACTTAAAATCACAACATAACCTCTTCTTATTTATAACACCAATACTAATATGGCAATAGTTTGATATAACAAAAGGGCATTTTATCTTGAAAACCCTTTTGGTTATTAGTAAACCAACAATTAACTAAAATATAACTGACTACATTAAAATTACCAACACGTCCATGGGAAGCGACAAACGAGCCTTCATGACAGATGAAGCTTAATGACATATAAGGGTGACACGTCCGTCGATTTCACATACTGTAACAATCTATATGAAACTTAAAGTATAAAAACATAGACATGTTTACTTGAATTTGATGGTAAACGTTGTTTAGGGTTTAGTTCGAAGAATTTCTACGTACTAATGATGTTTTTTGTTATGTTTTACATAATCAACTACCAAAGCAAATTTCACATAAAAAAATAATCTAAAGGGGGACAATTCTCCTTCTTATAAAATTGATTCATTAACGAAATATACAACACCTTTGAAGCTACGTTATAAATTAGTGAATAACATATTTTTTTAGATGAATCAATTTCATAAATGGAATAATCATCTAGTTGTTAGAGACTGGGTAAGTGTAAAGAGAGAAAATATAAAATCCTAGATGGTCAAACTATAAACACCATTTGTTTTTTTATCTCAAAACTTGTAACTTGTACTTTTAAAGAAAAGACATTCTGTTTTGGTTGTATGGTGTACATCCAAGATGTTGATATATAAATTTCCAAGTAATAAATTAAAAAAAAGTTAAAAATAAAATAAGAAACAAGAAGACGACCTGTCGATTTGGAGTCCATTGCAAGTGCTACTTTCTTGTCAATGGCAACTGAGATAATGTCAAAACTCAAAAGCAAGGATTGGATATGTTAATATATCATATCCTGATAAAATATGTATCTACTCCTGTCTAAGAATACCACTTTTTGTGTATGTTTAATTGAAGTTTTAAATATCATTTATAAGTTAATTATTTATTTATTTTTGCAAAACAATAACAAAACAGAGCATAGCATAGCAATCAATCACTTAACTAAAAATAAATAATATGTTTGTATTAGTAAAAATATGCCAACATATCTATTACATGTATCTATACAAAATGAAAAAAAAATACATACTTTGTATCACATATTGACATGTAAAGTTTTTAGCAACCCTCAAATCCTACTACATCCATGATCCGTTACAGTGTCACACCGTTAAGGCATCACGCTAGCTTTTCACTCTCGTTATTCAAACCCGAAGTTATTACTCCATAGTCCACACCACACCATGTATTAATACTCACATTCAATCAAAAAGGAAAAAAAAAGACAAGAATTGTTTATGGCCCACTGATATCACGTTTATAATATATAAATCTTGTGCGATATCGGGTTGGTTTTAGCCGGAAAATATGCATTTAATTGAGAAAATACGCGTTTATCGTTTGTTTTCAGTTTTGCAGGCTAAAAAGGCGAAAAGTTGAATTTATTGGAAAAATCGAGCCAAGAAATTAAGAAAATAAAATAAGTCCAAGAAAAGAAAGAAAGAGAAGAAAGCCTAGCCCAAGACAAGGCCCAAAAGAAACAAGAGAGGGAGAGAGCCGGGTGAAAAGGGATCGCGGCGCGATCGGTTAAACTATCACGGCGCGATGAAGGAATTTCAGATAAGTTCAAAGTGCTCGCCACGTGGGATCGCGGCGACCCAAGACTTGGTCGCGACGTGACAAGTCGAGATTACGTCAGATTTGAATTTCAAAGTAATCAGGATCGCGATTACAGTCCACGTCGTGACGCGACAATTACCGGTCGCGGCGCGACATCCCTGTTTACAGTTTTTTATATAAACACAACTCCAGAACGAATTAGGGTTAACCACCCAACTTCTTGCACCAAAAATACGTCCAGAGGCTATCCCAGGAGCTGTGGAGCTTAACTTTGAAGATTTGGAGCATAATTGGAAAATTTCGGCTTCGATTCATTGCCTTTTACGGTTCTATCTTTCTTTACATGTTCTTATTGTTCATTATTGAATTCCAGAGCTTTAATATGTTGATTCTAGGCTAGGCATCTTCTGTTTTCCTCCCTAGAGGAGATGAAACCCTTTAAAGTTGATTAATTTATATGTTTATGACATTAATTCATGC
>JAUEJL010140830.1:0-10787 GCA_032274825.1 Drosophyllum lusitanicum | reverse complement strand
ATTATTTATAAGTTGAACTTCGAAATTTATATCCATTTCTTGATAATAAAATTTATTACAAAAGTCGGGTCGTTACACTGGACGATGGTTGCGGTGATGGTTATATGATGGACCGGCGGTGGTGGTTGTAGAGATGGGATCGAAGGGGAACAAGGGGGCTAAGGAGGTTTTAATTAGAACTGTTTTTCCTTTTTTAATTTTTTTGATAATGTTTAATTAATAAATAATAAATAAAATTAAAATGAAAGAGTAAACCATGTTTGGTAACAAGGATAAAGTGAGAAAAGATCAAATTACCTTTGACTAATGGTCAAAGATAATCGGAGTTAGCCTAAAGGACTAAAAGTGAAACAAAATGACAACCACATTGACTATTTTCGTAATTTTTGAAGTTAAAGAACCAAAAGTAAAAATCAGTGACAATTACGTAGATAATTTTTGTAATTAACTCTAAAAATACAACTTCTAGCAATAAGCTATTGGCTCCAAATATTTTCTCCAAACATATCCATTATAACTTCTACAAATTAAACTTTTACTTTTATTATGATAATAAATAAATTAAGAGTGAATTGTTGAGCTTAAATGATTAGGTACAACAAAGACTTAAATTAAGTTAAACTATAAGAATTAATAAACTACAAATCCAAGAGTGTATTGTTGAACATCATTTTTTATTATAATATATTGTAACATCTTATATTTTGACTTTAAAAAAAAGCCTGAAAGAACTACGATGTTATGAATAAGTCGATACTTGTTTAAAACTATTACAATTTATTAAATATTTATGAGTTCTGCTTTAACAAAATCTGGAGTCTCTTAACTCTATCGGCTTTACAATCCTGCCAACAAGCCAAAACTCATGAAGTGGTAATATATCTTTCTCAATTTGGAATCCTCTAAATTACAACCTGCACATAATTTATTAATATTTGGTAAACATAATCAAAGCCATTCCGTATGGCCTTCGGGTTGCTAATCAGGTGAGTCTTCGGGCTTCTCGGATTGCTTCTCCACAGCGGTACGCCCCCTTGAATAAAAGGTAATTTAGTTTGCCAAATATTTATATAAAAAGCGCTTTGTTTTACCTTCATGATTTGTAGGTGAAGCAAATTTATATATTAGTTTTTATTTTTTTTAATGTAAAAAAAATTCATAAATTAATTTGATGTTATCATGTATCCGTATTCATCTTTGATTTAGCTAAATGTGGCAATGTAGCGGTTAGAAATTATCAAAATTAAGGTTACAAATATTAAATTTTACCCTTAATTATAAAAATTTCTTGTTTTTGAATTTATCAAAAGGTGTAATGCATTTTATATCTATCCACTAAAAAGAATTATATTTTTCAACAATGATAAAATTGAAGTGCAACTTCACTTATCCATACATTAATGTTATTAAAACGGATTTTCAATTTTCAATTGTATTATTAAAAAGTTTCTGATCTCATTAGGTAGTTTTAAATTTTATTATTTTTCTATTTTTACTACATTTCTTGTATTAAAAAATCAACGTATCATTAAATAGAATTACTTTTTGTAAAAAGAAGATAATAAAGGCTGTTTGAATAGCTTATTACAACAACAACGTTCTAAAATAAACTTGGAAATTAATCCATCAAATATTAATACCTGTTTCAAAGACTACATTTTTTTTTCTCTTAGATGTACTTTGCCTTACGCCCTTACCTTGATCTCCATCCCCCTCTGGCCCTCTTCTGTTTTCATGCAGATCTGCCGCTGTTTAGATCTGCGACTACCACCCGCCGGTCAACAAGTCCACACCCTCTCTTTTCGACAGGATCTTGCTTGTGATAGTGGGGAGAGGAATACGGGTGTCGGCAAAGTCATATTCGCATCATATGCTTAATCGTCTGTGATTCCAACATCATGACCCCTTCAACCTCGCAAGTTCAATTCCTTAATCGGAGCTTTTAAGAACAAAAATCTTTGATGAAAATTCTATGTTTCCAATCACTAGATTGTCATCGCATAGACTATTTTTTTCACTAAAAGGGTTGATATTTCAACAGACATCACACTGTGTAACGTCAAATTCTTCACCATCATACAGAGTATCACATATCCATCTTACTGGAATCATACTTCATCATGCCATCATATCTAAAAAATAAATAAAAAAAGAAAACTTAATTCAAGCCATCACCCAACTTGAACCAACTCATGATGCGATTATCATGCACGTAATCACAATAGAGGTGGCATAGAATCACTATATGAAGGCCACACACAAGCCTCACGGATGTGGACAATCAAAGCAATTATAGTGAACGGAGTGGATGTGTGGTGAGTGTGGGGTGGGATGACCACTTGGGGGTGTGGTGTGATACCACTCTATGAAAGTGTTGTAGAAGTGTGGTATTTACCACACGTGGAGAGGGTGTGATGAGGGGATGTGGGCCCAATTGGTTTTTTTATTTTATTTTTTAGTTGGGTAATACATTGGTCTCGTAATTCAAAGTGGTGAGAAGCAACCATTGAGGGACAAAATGGTGAGTTAAGTGATAGAAGAAAAAACTAAGGTGAAGATGTGGTAGGTGTGATGGTGTGTGACCACTTCTTGTACTCTTAGGAGGCGTTTGGTTCGTTGGAATGCTAAGAATTAGAATTGGAATCCTTAGGAAATGAAATCCTAAAGGATTTGGAATTTGAATTCCAATTCCTTAGAAGTGTGTTTGGTAAGATTTTGGAATTCTAAGCCCTAATCTGTGTCGACACCTACAGTCACCACAACCACCCAACACCGCCACCCCACTGTCACCACAACCACCGGTTGAAATGCTAATCACCGGTCGAAATCCACAATCACCACAATCGCATGGTCGAAGCCCTAATATGTGACAGTCGAAACCCTAATCTGAGTCATCGGAGGGAACGACGGTCATCGAAGGGAATGAAAATGGGTAGATCGAAGAAGATGGGTAGAACGAAGCCATAATATGAAGACGATGAAGACGAAGATGGGTGAATACGATGAAGACGAAGATGGGTGAAGACGAAGAAGACGAAGATGCGTGAAGACGATGAAGACGAAGATGCATGAAGACGAAGAAGACGAAGATGAGTGGAGACGATGAAGACGAAGATGAGAGGTTACCGGAGGTGAAGACGAAGGTCGCCGGAGTGAAGACGGGTGAAGATGGCTGCAACGAAGATGGCTGGAACAATCCTTGTTTGATGGAAAGTGAATTCCATCCAAACTTGGATGGAATTTGAAATCCTCCATCTGAAGGAATTTTTTCTCCATTTTGGAATCCTTTTCCATACCAAAAGTTGAACCAAACAAGGGAATTGGTTGGAATTAGATTCCAATTCCCTTGAATTCCTTCCAATTCCCTCCAACCAAACACCCCCTTATTTATTCGTACTTCCAATTTTGGTTATAGATATATAACAATTACCAGGGTAACTATAAATGTTACTATTTATAATAACAAACCTCTAAACCATTTTAGGTACATTAGTGGGGTTCCCGCGCAATGCCTCGGTAATTAAAGAGACATTAATAAGATTGTGTAGTATTAAGTTTTGTGGTGGATAGCGATATAGAGGACGGAGGAGACGATGACATATAGTAAGTTTTTATAGTGGATAGCGATATAGAGAACGAAGGAGACGATGACATGCAAATAGCACCTGATAAAAACTTTAAATGTAAAAAAAATTGTTTATTAAAAACTTTAAATGTAAAAAAAATCTCATTAAACATTTTTTTGTGTTAGTGACATACGTTAAACTCAAATCTCTTTAAAATAGAAGATACTAAGAAATTCATTACCTAAACGCACTCATTCAACCACGGTTCCAAAAACCAGAACGACATCCGGTTATTCTACTGACAAACGGTCTAGCCGGTCCCAAAAACCAAATGATTTGTGTTTGTTTCTACTCTTAGCTGTTTGTTTGTTTATGGTTTTCTTACCCTATGGGTTAAACCGGGTGATAGACTTGAAATATGTCACGAGTCATTTAAATAAAGAACGGTATGTAAGAGTGCGTGGAGAAGTTCAATAACAAGTTCGTTGAGCTCGCGGTGTAACTCCGCCCTACTGTTTTATGTTCACGATTTTGAAGCACGCTACAGGGGTAACGAGCAAAACACGAGTTTTGTAGGTAAGTAATTTTGTATGGGTCCAATGATGACGGTCATTACTGCAAGGGTTAAATGATATGTTAGTGATGCTGATACATGATTCTTAGTTGTGACAGTTATTACCACAGGAGTGCGGGTAATCTAAAGAATTGGGAATTTGGGATGGAATGTTTGAAATATAAGAGGTCCGGACTGCGAAGAAGAAACTTGAATGATGCACAAATCCTACTAGTTGTAGGACCACCACAAACCACCGCTACCACTATACCACCATATCCCACCAAATTCCACAACCGCCAGCATTGATTAATTTATTAAGCCAGAGCTCAAGCTTCAAAATAGACTCGGTCAAGCTCGAGCTTCATGTTTTACAATCAAGACGAGCTCAAGTTGAAAATTATGTTAACATGACAACATCAGAAATCATCATAATTAAAAGCACACTTTTTGAGTTTTAGACCTCAATTTGGCACTAAATGCCCAACAAAAAAGGGTCAGGGTAAGTTACAATGGCCAATGGGATAGTAAAATGAGCTAATATATGCTTTGGCTACATAGTTGGAACCATCAGACCTCCAGAAGGAAAATATTAATATAAACCCTATCATAATAATACCAATAATGGAAACTAAAATCTTACTGACAGAACAGAGAAAGGACCTGCACAAAAATCATCAACATTCTTCACCGATTTGGTCTTCGTCGATTTGGTCCTTGCCGTCTCTCTTTTCCTGCAAAATATGAAACATAAATTTTCTAAATTACTACAACTTGTTTTTAACTGCATCAAGTAATCTTAATAAACATACCATTGACTCCAAAAAGCCTACAAATAATTATTAAAAAATTGATAGTAAGAACACACGAAAGAAACAATCAGCAACATGGAAACCAAGATATAGGAACGAAAGTGGTTGTTATAATCAACTCACAATTAGTAGGATCTAACATAAAAAAAATTAAAATAATCAAAATTAATTTCATGCTTATGTTGCATGAAGAGGTCCAGAATCTTGAGGTGGTTCATAGCACTTTTTTCTTTTTTAAGTTTTCTTCTAGCCTCAAAAATAACAAACCCGCCTAAGGGGGTATAGGGGAGGTAAATATAGACAGACATTTACCTCTATCTGTGGATATGAAGTCTAGCCTAAAAAACAAACCCTTGATTAAATCATTTGAGACCATAACACATTTGTGTTTTTAATATGACAAATAGTCAAAACAACAGCAAAATTGTTTCTAATTTTGAAAAATGACTTACACTTAAAAATTAAAACAAAAATTATGTTTCACTTCAACATCATTCTGTAAAAAAGGTTGAAGCATGTCTTTTTCCGTAAACAATAAAAACATCATAATCATTTTTTACAACTGAAAAATGTTCTTTACAAACTTTTGAAAACTTATTTTGGCACCACTAAAGTTTTGTTAGAAAATGTACCCTCGCTAAGTGAACAAATTATGAGTGACATCGTAAAAAATAACTAAATAAAATTATACAAAACCAATTTCACAGAGCAAGAAATAGTGCATGCAGTGTTAACCAAGCCATCTAATGAACAATAAAGGACAAACATACACATTATGTAACAACTATGTCGTATATTATAGCATTATATAAAGATTCAGATTATTATTGATATAATATTGCTTTTGCAATCATGATCAACACATCAACTATTTGTCCAAAAAAGTATTTGCACATCAACCCAACAAGACCTAGTCTGTTTCAGTCCAAACCCACCCAACCTGCCTATTTGTCATCTCTAATATTAGTAATAAGCAGTCTGTTTCCTCATTCAATTGTCAAGAAGAATACCAATCAATATTGTTTAAGAAATTCTCCACATTTTATAAGAAACCAATATTATATTATATAAAAAAATCATACCTCTGATTCATCAGCATGAGGAGAAACACTTTCCACACTAGGATCATTCTTGACGATGTCATCCCGAGATTTCTGATTCTCTTCTTCCTCAAGAGATAAATTCTGTTCATTAAGTGACTTCTGATTCTCTTGAAAGTCACCAGATTTTACATTTTCATCCAATAATTTTTGTTTTTCTTTGCTTTGTGTGGCTATTTCTTTGAGCTGTTTCACTTCGTTTCCAATAGAAACCAATTTATCAAACATTGATAAAACTTTATCATCATGCATTTTCATTTGATAAACCCAGTCTTCTTCAAAATTCTTTGCAAGCATCTGACACTCCCTCATGTCTTCTTCTAGTTTCAACTGTTGTTTCTCTAATTCTCGTGTACTCAAAACCAGACCACCAGGACCCGCATCTTTATAAAGTGATTCTTCTTGAAGAACATATCGTTTTCTATACTCTGAAAATTTCGATCGGGTATCAGATAATGCCTTTTTATACCCAGATAAAAGATCAGTCATCAGATAAAGCTCACGTTCAAGACGAAAAACCTCAGCATTCTTTTTCTCCAACTCTTCATTTTTCGTTTTTAATACCATTTGCATGTAATTCTGGTGATCGTTCATCTCATTCATTTCTAATTGCTGACTATATTGTAAGTGTTCGTAACTCTGTTCTTTTGCATCGTAAATCATCTTAGCTTTTTCCATCAATTGCTGCATTTGCTCCATGCATACACCGAAATCATTTTTATCGCCCCAAATTTCTTCTGTTTTTAATCTTTTATTGTTTATATCAAGATGGTGTATGTCTTCTTCGGGTTCCATCACTCTTTTACCGCCGTTATTGAAAAAAGGACCACCATGAGACATAAACGAATTATCTCTTGATCCAAATAAATCCATGGAAGACATCCCATGAGAATTAAAAGGAATATTATGTGTTTCAACTGCTAGAAAATTATCTGTTAATCCATCTCTATCCATTGATTCATCATTCGGCCCAATTTCAAAACCTTCATCTACTTGTTCACCACCTTCTTCTTCTACTTCTTCTTCTTCTTCTTCTTGTTCATGTTCTTGTTCTTCTTCGTCTTCATCATCCACTTGTTCAATCTGTTCATCTTCAACTTCCTCTACTTTTCTTTCCTCATAATTATTCAAATCACTACTTTGACAACGCTGTAAAACGTTATTCCGGTCCCCCTGCTCTTCCATCTCATTGCATTCTTCAGCATCCACCATGAATTCATCATCTTTTTTAACCTCGTCATGTAGTATTTCCTCAACATCTGGCCCTAAACTCAACTCTATATCATGGTCTTTAACTTCTTTCTCTTGTTTTTCGTCGTTTTCTTCGTTCACTTCTTTCTCTTGTTTTTCTTCGTTTTCTTCATTTTCTTCGTTCACTTCTTTCTCTTGTTTATCTTCATTTTCTTGTTTTTCTTCTTTATCCTCATCGACTTTCACAATTTCTTCACCATCATCTTCAACTCCATCATCATTATCTTCAAAGAAGATCGAATGACGCTGAAACTTTATCAAATGCTGCAAATGTGATGCATAGTAGCAATCAGAGAGTTTATCTCCTTGGGTCAACTCTTTCTCTACCATATACCAAATCAAACTAGCAGAATCCATTTTCTCAGGATGTCCATCTTTAATAAAACGAATCCAATTCGTTATCTCGGTTGGCATAACCCATGAATTCTCGTGTAAAAGCATGTAACTCGAGACAAAATCATCAATGAACACGATCGCCTCATCAGAGAACACCTCTGAATCTAAATCTACTTCATCAACACTTGTACTTCCCTTATCTTGCTTTGGAGCAGGAAGCTTTAGAGCCTTAGCTAAATCAGCCCTATTCACCTTGATTCTCGTATCATTCACGTAGCTACATCGCTTCTTCGAATCATAATTCATTATCAACTGAACAATAAGATCGGTTCTAATGCTACCATCAAACTCTATTTTGCTAAAATCGAATAACCCTAACCGCTTTAAAACCTCCTGATGCTTTTCAAAATCTAATGCTTTTGTCGGAATAAAGGGAATGGGATTTAGGTTATCCGTTAGGTTTTGGACTCTCTTCGATGGCCGTGGCCTCTTACGTTTACGACCGCCGGCTTTCTTGCGCTTGTTGAGGCGGCGTTGGGGGTTCATTGGCGACGAAAGTGATGGTGCTGGTGGCGGTGGGTTTACGGAGTCGTCGGTGAGTATGATTGGTTCAGGAGGAGTAGAATGAGACGTACCTGATTGAAGATCATCTTTTTGCTTCAACTGTTGACCAAGAATCAAAAGAGTGTCTTCATCTTTGTCTAATTCTTGAGAATTTTGAACTCCCTGATCATGGACAGGCGATTGAATTGGGTTTGGTAAATCTAGGGTTTCAGTATCCAGTGGTTGTTGTGATGGTGATTGTTGGGGTTCCTCTGATTCAGTAGCGTTTGGATCTTGGTTCTGTGGATGTTCTTCGTCGCCATGTTGAGAAGGGGAGGGAGTACCAGTAACAGCCATGGCGACAACTGGTGACGATTGTTCTTCGCTGTTCCCTACTTCAACATTCAAGAATCAAGAGCTGGGGTTACAACATTTTCCTTTTCGTCTTCTATTTGAAACAAGTCGATGCGTACATTACTACGTTAGACAATGAATGCTTCCCATGTCCAAATCAATCCAAATATTACATTAACCCATAACACATAACCTAAATAATCCAAATAGTTTTTCTCTTATTACTCTCTCTTATTCGCTCATAAGAAAAACAAAATGGAAAAAAGAATTCTGGTTAAGGGCAGGTGTGGGAAGCCGAGAGCCCAACCCGATGGTGGATGGTACCGATGTTCACAAGAGAACCCGAGGCCTCACCCGAGCCTCTCGGCTTAACTAATATGCATCATCTTATAATTTTGTTTTATTTTTTTAAATTGTTTTATTATGAAAATAGTAAAAAAGAAATATTTTATACAGTTAACAACATTTATAATAGCTAATATTGTATGTTAAATAAAAAGGTACTTCAATTAAGTGTTTTAATAATTTAAATAAAATGTAAGTAGAGTATAGAATAATGGGACGTTTATGATATGTGTTATTGATCGCCTAGATTATATCTTAATGTTCTTATCTTCTATCTTCTAATAATAATAAAAGACTAAAATGTATCAAGTTATTAATGATCATAATCCTTTATTTAATAAAAATAAGCTTAATTAATCTATATTGCAATTCATTTAATAGAATTCCAATTTTAACCTTTTTATGGTTGAAATTTAAACCACACTTATTATAGTTATTTTAGATATACCCTTATTAATTAAACTATAAAACATTAACTTTAATTTACAAATATTATATTTACTTTTTATAACCAAACATATTTTTTATTTTTTATGAAAACTACTAGACTTGATGATTCGTTTATTAATTTTTAAATAGCCTGTATAAGTTCAATGGAAAACATATTTATAATTAAGTGACCTACAAGATAAAAGTAGCAAGGGAGTTCGTAAAAAATTATTGAGTAACAATAAAATTTTAAAGTTGTTTCTTCATAAGTCATTAAGTTTAAACGATCAACGGAAAATAATGAAACAATATTGAAATTTTATTTTATTTTTCTACAATTAAATAGAAATTAAGTGAACTTAACTATTTAATGACTTTCACTCTTGAACCAGTGTTATGAAAACAGACCAAACCGAACATGTTTATCGTCCCAAACACCAAAAACCATCTTTAAAAAATCGATCAGTTATTATAAACGACAAACCTTACCAGACTAGTGAACCAATTGACTAAGTGAGTATAAATTTGTTTCAAATCTTAGTGGTTTTTTAATCGCATGATGCATAATTTATACTATCTATAAAAGAATTTACACATTTTAAAACTCTTAATTTTTAAGTAGTTGAAATTACTTTGTTACCCCAACATCACACAATATATTTGATAGTAATGTCATAATTAGAGTAGAAATTAATTTGGAAACTATAATGCAATCAATATCTTATATATAGTTTGACTTCCAAATAAAAAATTGAAAATACTATGGATTGTAAATCGACATATAAATTGAAAATTATTCAAGGTCAACATAGTGTATGAATATTATACCTCTACGTTATCAAAACAGATATGTCATCGACTAGGAGTTATTCACCGACACCGCATTACGCTAGTGCCGTGCTAGTAAGTTATTATTAAAGAAAGTAGGAATAGATGTGAATTTTGGGCTCCCATTTTAAATAAATTTTTTATCATAGTTATCGAAGTGGAAAGAGATTAATCTGTCGTCTAGTGGTTGTCTTGTTTCTTTAAAATCAGTTTTAGGGAGTTTGGGTTTATAATTTTTCTCCCTATTTAAAGTCCCTGGAAAAAAATAGTGAAAAAACTGAAAAGCCTTAGATCTATTTTCTTTTGGGGTTCAAAGGAAGGCTCTCCTAAAATCTCTTGGATCTCTTGGAGTGTGATCTTAAATGAAAAAGAACATGGTGGATTGGAAATTGGAAGTTTGAAAGCAACAAACTTAGCTTTACTAACAAACTGGTGGTGGCGTTTCAAGGTAGAGAATAACTCTCTTTGGAAGAAGGTGATTCAAGCAATTCATGGCAATAATGGAGGAATGACCGACTCAAACCCACTAGGAGAAAATGCAGGAGTTTGGAGGAATATTTTAAAGATTTCCAAGAAGATGGATAAGGTAAATATCCCCTTGGATTAGGGGTGAGCATGAGTACCGAAATTACCGAACGGTACCGGAACCGGTACCGGTGCCGAGTTAGAG
>JAUEJL010140819.1:0-10788 GCA_032274825.1 Drosophyllum lusitanicum | reverse complement strand
ACCCGTTTTAACTAACGGGGATATTTTTGGAAACCTCGTTCTAAACCATTTAATATTTTATCATTCTTATCTATTTTCAATAATATTTTAATATTATCCTTTCTTTATTATTTTCTTCTATATTCCAACTAATCAATTTTTATATATATAATTTCCTTTTATTCAATATTTAAATAGAATTTTGACGTATCAGATTCGAACATGACTAGGCCCATTCTGAGGTTGTTACAGTATTTTTTTTAAACAAAAAAGTTCTAAAATAAAAAGCTTCTTGAAGTAGCTTTTAAAGCTATTTGGAAGCTTTTTATATATCAAATTACCTAAATACCCCTTTTAATTGTTTTATAATTCCTCATATTTTTATAATTTGTTATTTTTTATCATTTTACACTATTAATCTCCAGCTATCAGCTAATTTGCTAAACTCATATATAACTAAAATATACAGTTTCCAGTTTCAGCTACCAGTTATCAACTATTTCTATCAAATATACCCATTATAATATCAACAATAATATAGTTATACCTTTATAATGTCAGAACAAAATTTCATCACGAAAAATATACTACTATTATAATAAAAACTTCATGTAATATAATTTTATAATTTTTTTAAAAAGTATTTATTAAAAGTATTTACGGGCGTTCATAAATTCAATAAGTACGGTGACTCACTGTTATCCTAAACTTAAAATAGAAGTAAATTCTTTTTACGCCGACCAAAACTTGAACATCAAACGTTCCCTTCAACCGTCACTAGTACGACCCCACACACACAACACACACACACACATACCCCCTCTCTTCTTCAACCTCCCTCCGATTCACAGATCTTAACAAATACCCAGTTTTCATTCAACTGAATGGCAACATCCACATGAAGCAACTCGAAATGCAATCGTTTTTTCTCTTCTTCATCACTTTTCTTTCAATTTGGGGCAACAATTTCATTAAACATTGTTATGCAAGCGTCTTCACGTTGAAGATGCACCACCGCTTCTCTGAACCGGTGAAGAAGTGGTCGGAAAGTATAAACAAGCTCTCCGCTTCTGATTTTCCGTCCAAAGGCAGCGTGGAGTTTTATTCTCAGCTAGCTGACCACGACAGGGTTTTCCGAGGACGGGGACTCTCAGATTCCGGCGAACAACGGCTTACTTTCTCCGATGGGAATTCCAGTTTACGCATCAAATCGTTGGGATAGTATGTATTTTGCTAATTCATTATTCTTATTGCTTGACTTGAGTTGTTGATTAGGGTTTTTTCTGTTCCAGTTATATTGTTTATTATCTTAAATGTGAATTTTTGTGCCTAATTTCACTTAATAGAGAGCATAAATATGGAAAAGTACGATAATATATGCAATGTGTACAATTTCTAGAGCTTTCATTTAGAATCTGATCACAAACTCAAATTGATCTTATAAATCTGTTCAAACCGGTCTCCATTTGAATTTGATCTCAAAATTGGAAGAGCATCCTGCTGTGAGTGCCTTCTATTTAATAAGATGTTTATTTTTGTTGAATTAGTTTGCATTACACAACTGTTTCTCTGGGGACGCCAGGCCAGAAGTTTTTGGTGGCGCTTGATACCGGGAGTGATCTATTTTGGGTGCCATGTGAGTGCAGCAGATGTGCCTCAATTGATAACACACCTTATAGCTCTGTATGTAATTTATTTTTATTTGTTTCGTGACTAAATTGATTGATTTTTATAATTGGTTACATTTTTATTCACGAGTTGAAGAATTTTAGATCTAATAAGTAATAGCACTGCCTTTTAATTAGGGTCACTTCTTTTAGATGTTATCGATTCAAGAAGTGACTTATGACATACGAGATAGTCAGATTTACTGATATGTTTTTTTGAAACATTGATTGTATTAACAAATTCTTATATGTTATAACGAGTTAGAACAAGTTATATATTTGATCAAATATATTCACAGAGATTTAATATGAGCATATACAACCCAAAGGAATCATCAACAAGCAAAACGGTTACTTGCAACCATAGGATGTGTACTGCTAGTTGTCCTGGAAGTGGAACAGTCAGCACTTGCCCTTATTCATCATCTTATGTCTCATCTCAAACTTCAACTTCTGGAATTTTGATAGAAGATTTTCTTCACTTGGAAACAGATGACAGCAATGCGAAAATTGTCAATGTGTTTGTCACATTTGGGTAAATTCCTAGTAACAAACATTATGCATTTATTTATTCTCTTGCTGATGTACACACACACACAGTCACACACATGAACTACTAAAGCATCTTCGCATGAAAAACCAACCAAAATCTATATCATGTATATTAGTTGTGTATTATTAAAATTTCCAAGTATTACAAGAACCTGTAGTTTCTAAATCTCGATGCTTGCTTGGTTAGAAATATGGTATTCGACTTTGCAGATGTGGGCAGGTACAAAGTGGTTCTTTTCTACACGTTGCAGCCCCAAATGGTCTATTCGGGCTGGGTATGGAGAAAATATCAGTCCCAAGCTTCTTAGCAAGAGAAGGTTACATAGCAGATTCTTTTTCCATGTGTTTTGGACATGATGGAACAGGCAGGATTAGTTTTGGTGATAGAGGAAGCATTGATCAGGAAGAGACACCTTTTATTTTTGAAGCATCAAGGTAAGTGGAACATTCTTGTTTTTTGATTGTAAAGGAGTGTTTGTTTTTGTGTTGTGGAACTAATTATCTGATAGTTTTTAATGGTTTGATAAATAGATCCTGGTTGTGATGATCTTATTATCTAAGGGTCAAATAGTTCAGTGCCATACTGTATCTAATGGTAAAATAATATTAGTCTTTCTTTTGCATTGTGATAGGTTGCTTGGATGAGTTGTTTTATTTCTCTCTCTCTCTCTCTCTCTCACACACACACACACACACACACTCTTATATAATGTTAGATTCAAGGCTTATAATTTTTCTCTTGCTAAGTAGAAGAAATATTAAATATAGTGGTAAAATAAGGCATATTTTTTTCTTTATTCACAATTGTATATATCAACCTATTTCTAATTAAATAAAAAGTATAATAATTTCTATAAGTATTATAATACTTACCAAGTGATTGGCACCTTGTGTGCTTCATCTTCTTGCCGGAGGTCTTTCGGGAAGCAGTCTCTCTACTTCGGGTAGAGGTATGATTGTCTACATCTTACCTCCCTCATACCCTGTTTTGGCAGGATTGGGTAGTGTTGTTGTTCAAGCTAAGTTAAGAGACTTCTACTCTCATTTGACTAGACATAACTCATTTATTCAGAAAAAGACGTTTTCTCTGTTAATGTTTTAGATAATCAGAATTCACTAAACACTTGAACTTTTGGTTATCTGATTGTTGCAACTCCAAGCAACATAAATTCATCCAAACACCATCTTTTGTGACACATTTATTACAATTGATTATATGATTCCGACTATTTAATATCACATAATCACTTTTAAAACGTATATCAAAATTAAAAACTCCAATTAAACTTTTTGTAGCATTTAGGGGTGTAATTGAATCAATGTGAGCATGAGCTTGCTAAGATCATGAATAGATAGACAGACTTGGGCTTGGGTTTTCACTCTCTAATTTTTTCACCATTTGCAGTCCAACTTATACTATCACAGCAACACAAATTCGTGTTGGCGTCTCTCTTATCAACTCGAGCTTCACCGCTCTTTTCGATTCTGGTACCTCTTTTACCTACCTTGTTGAACCACACTACACGAGGCTAACAAAGATGGTAAGCAGTCACAAAAGATCAAAACCTTTTATTATGTGGGATTAAACTATCAGCAGTCCTTATAAAAATCTTTAACATGGAGTCAAATCTTGCATGAATAGTTGTACCATGTTGAATATAATGATTTAAAACATGTAAATTTGGAGCTTGCTGCTGAAAATTTATGGAGAAAATGTTTTATCATCTTTCTCATAGGATAAAACTAATTTCATGCAAGATTCTTCCAGTTGCTGTTTATTTATAAAATTGGTCTATATGAGGTATCAAGAAAAAGCATATTCACATGGGTTTGAAAATTTGAGTTTGTTTTTTTAATAAAGGTGTGGTAATTCGAAGGCATGATCTTTTCGTTCTTCTGCAGTTTCATGCACAAACAAAAGATTCACGTCGTCTAACGGATAAGAGGATTCCTTTTGAATATTGTTATGCTATGAGGTCTGCTTTCTAATCCCATTCCTCTGTTTATCTTTTTTGTTTTATTTTTATTTTAAACAAAATTATTTTGTTTGTAATTGCATCTTTTGTGTCATGACGGTGTTATGTGTAGTCCTGATGCAAATACTAGTCAGAGCCCGGATATGTGTTTGACCATGAAAGGGGAAGGACGATTTTTTATCTACAATCCGGTAATTGTGCTCCCCACACACGTAAGTCTCCTCTCACCACCTCATTTTATTTTCTGACAAATATCCATAATTTTATCGTATTTTCTATCTACATTTCTGTAATTGTCGTGCCATCTCATTCCAATTGAATGAAAACATCCTAAATCTTGCTGTAATTTTGCTTATATTGCGTTGCAGCCTGAAGTTATATACTGTCTCGCAGTTATTAAGAATGAAGAAATGAGCATCATTGGACGTAAGTCTTGAATACAACATTTTCTTTGGCTTTTATGATAGCTCTTAAGATTTTTGGTAAATCATATTTAGTTTTCTTGTGACTTTTTGATACGAACCAAATTGATATATTGATAAATAAGAACAATTACAATAGTTGGTGTGTTTTCAAGAGTCACTCGTCTCTCCTTAACGTACTTTTGAGAGGTAGGCACTCTACTAAACCCTTTTCTAAAAATAATTTTCTGATAATAATATGATTCCCTTAACCTCTATTAGCAATAAGTAATTAAGTTGCTCCCTAAGTTAAATGTTATCTGTAATTAAAAATAGGTAATTATAGGTATGATAATTACCATAATTTAAAGATTTATAGAACAGGGATCACACTTTTCAGTTGATGGATTATTATGACTTTTTAAATTTTCAGGGCGGTTATACATTCTTAGATTTTCCAATATTTAGAACTTAGAAATCTTATTCAGCTTTGAACTTTTTATACAAGACTTGGAACTTTGGAAGATGACGACAGTTACAGAATATATATTGAAACATATTCTTTTTGTAGGAACCATTTTAGTAGCAACAAATAAGTCTGTGTGTGTATATATGTATATATCTATATATGTGTGTGTACAGATAATGTTACCAAACGGACTTCAGCCAACCATTTTTCCCGTTATACTATAACGAGATACTATTAAATTTTTTTATTTGGATTATGAGTATTCGTGTTTTCACCTGTTGTGGATAATAGTATGGATCACAAGTCTTGCTCGATATTTATATCTTAACCCATGCGTTAGATAACTAAAAGGGATATTATAAATGAAAAAGGAAGTTAATAATCAGACAGGTTCCATGTTTTTGACGTCGAGATACAAATGGCCTTTTGGAATAGTGATCTTATGGCCTTATTAATCGTTAAAATATATAATTTTATATGATTTTCTTTAGCAATATGATCATTTATATTATGATATTATTCGTCTTTGATACAGAAAACTTCATGACTGGCTACCGCATTGTCTTTGATAGAGAAAAGCTCATTCTTGGCTGGAAGAAATCTGGTTGTAAGTGTCTGTTATAACTCAATTTCATGACCACAAATGAACACATATCTCAAAAAGTCAAATATTGACTTCCTTGTGACGGGTATTAGCAACAATGAACATGATGAAACTCAGATATGTCATTTTGCAGGTTATGACATTGATAATTCAACTGCTTCTCCATACAAACCATTGAAAACCGACGTTATTCCTCCTGCTGTTGCTGCTGGTCTTGAAGGCGAGGGGAATAGAACCCGGGCTCGAAGCTCTGATGCATCATCATACAATACAAATTTTTGTTACTCAAATTATAACTGCTTTCATTTTCTTATTAATCATTCTTTCATTGTGGTTATTTTTCTTCTTTTAGTATAATTATTCTTTTTTTTTCTTTCACATCGATGGCTTCGTGTGTCTGTGTTGAGAACTATAGTTGACCCGTAGCTTTGTTTTGTGAATTTTTAATAGTCTTAGACAAAAAGAAAGCATAGGAAAGATGAATTACCTCTGGGTAATCTTGTAGTTAGTGAATCCAAGTGAAGTTGAGAATTTTCGAGTTTTCATGAGCTATAATTGTGTTGATTTGAATCAAACATTGTTATCAGAAGCTTTGAGAAACAGAAGCCTATTTCTAAATGACCAAAGGACACTTGGTCCAGATGATCCCTAAGGTCTTATGTTCTTATGTTCAAGTCTCGTAGTGAACAAGGGTGAGTGAGAATTGGAATGATGTAAAACTTCATTATTGTGGTAAATCGAAGAGTACATCGGTTTGTATACAGAAGGTAAGGGAAAGCAACTAAGTTCTAATTAACTAGTAAAGTCTAGCTTAATGCATAACAGTCTAACTAACTTAATTACATATTTTCACTAGATTACAAACTCTGTAGAATTTGCAAACTATGTATACCTGCTTTTATTTTGTCTTTAACAAAACTAAACCCACCGCTGATTAGTTGTAGACATTGACATGCTCTGATCAGTTGTAGACATCGACACGACTCGATAAAGCTCCCGTTGTAGACATCGACACGACTCGATAAAGCTCCAGGAAACCTTTGAACGGCACAAGACTGAGACAAACAAGAAACACGCTGAAATCCTGCAGCTCCTGAAACCCTACGGCTGCCGACAAAAGCCCCCTCCTACTGGCCGCTGCCGCCTTTCAACCACCCCTCTCAACTGTTGCACCATTCCCAGTCCCTCAAACTGCCTACACTGCCGTTCTCCTCGTCACAACCATCAGGATTTTTCGGGCTTTGTTTTGATTCCAAAGCTTCCCCATGCCGATCCGCCACACCAACAAATATTCCTAGACTGCATCCTTTGTCGAATCCAGCGCTACCATGGGTCGGGAATCCTCACATAATATCCATGCATGCGTTCTTTCTCTCCTCCCCTCAGCCATAAACAAGGCGAGAACCTTTCGTTGCTCAGACTTTAAGTGTTGGTTCTTGCAAGGATAGATCTGGTTTCAACATATCCGAGAAGGTATGTTTAAAATCTCACATGGGTACTCGCAAGTGCATATGGGAGTTGTCCCCGTGTTCAATAGTGGGTCGGGTCATCACTTTGGTTTCTTGGAGTAGACTATTGATTGAGAAAACTGAAAATGCCATTGTTTGAGGTTGATGATGCTTATGGATGGGTGTATAGGATGGAAAGATTTTTTGATATTCAGGGTTTGGTTACTAAGGGAGAAAGGTTATGGAAGGCCCTGCTTTAGTACGGTTTTGTTGGAATGAGGGAACCTTTCCACCATTGGGAGGAGCTAAATCATAGATTCTAGATCGATTTCAACCATCACAAGGGGGGAGCATACATGAACAATTTTTGGCGATAAGTCAAGAGGGAACTACTCGAGATTATGCGGGGTTATTCGAGAAGATGACAGCCTAGTTGGAAGGAATATCGAAATGGGTTTTGGAAGGTATGTTCATTAAAGGATTCAAACTAGAGTTGCGGCATGCCGTCAAGACCATGCAGTTGACAGGGCTTGGTCCGGCCATTAAGTTGGCCTTTTTGATATATGAGAACCATTTGGAAGAGCAAGGAAAAACAAGAGCTCCATCTAGCTGGACCGTAGGCGAGGCGATGCGAAACCAGGAGCTTGGAAACTCCGTGGTGTAGCGATCAACTCGTTTTTAGCCATTCTTTTTGCATTAGTTTATAGACAACTTGACTACCTTTGCATATGCTCAAGAATCATAACTTTTCATTAAGTGTTATTGAGAATTTTGAGTTCAGAGTGTCGCAAAACTTATTGCTTTTTTCAAAAACAGGGTCATAAAAAGAAATACATAATTCTTTTTATAGGTTATTGTAGGTAATCTTTTTATCTTTTAAAGGACACCAAGTTTAAGAATTTTCAAAAAGGCTAGTAAATCACAAAATAAAGTCGGGTATGTCATAGACTGAACCCATTTAGCACACTTACCGTTTTTTGATGATTTAACTCGTTTTTTTATTAGTATATATACAAATTGATTAACTTTCCATAAACTAAGACTCATTAATTTTCATCAAGCATTTATAGAGAATCTAGAGTTAAAAGTCTATATTTTCGTAAGTATTCAAGGTAAAAAAGATAGAGAAAGAAGACAATTAATCTGCTATAACGAAATATATAGTGTAGGAACCTAGAGGGGGTGAATATGTTCTTTTACTTGGTTTACCACTTTTTTTAAAAAATAAATAAGTTGTGTTTTAAAGATTGATCATGAAGTTTATAACAACACAACAAATATTTGCAAGAAATAAAGAGTAGGGATAGAGAGATATCACCAAGTAGTAGACAAGGGATTTATAGTGATTCATGCAATTGTTAACAAACTTGCACTACATACACTCCTTTACATCACCCATCAAGAGTTTGCTCCACTAAAACTTCTCTCTTTGAAGGTAGAGATAAAACTTTACAACTTATCTCTTTAGTTTACAAGAAATAATCTTCTCTCTTGCAAACAAGGCTAAGATGTGCCTAAATTCACTCTAATTCTAATGGTCAGAGTTAATCCTCACTTTACTCTAATTTATTGGCTAGAGTTAATCCTCACACAACTATACACATAAAATGATAGAATAAGATGTAGATTTACTCTTCAAAACTTTATACTTTTGCTCTTAATCTTAACCTTGAAAGATGATCTTTTTATGGAATATGAGCTCACAAGATCAAATGTTTAAGTCTGACTTTTCGGTGTGCAAAAGCTTGAAAAAGTGAGGTTACAATCTTCTTTAAATAACCACAAAAGGTCAAAAGCAAATTTTGTCCGGATCCCAACGGACGATCAGGGGCGGACCCAAGGGTCTTCCAACGGGGTCACGGGACACCATCCAATTTTGTACGCGTAGTGTAAATTTCGATTTCGTGTAGTGTAAATTTTGATTTTTTCAAGATGGTGCTACCATCCATTTCAAATTTTAGGTCCGGTGCTACCATCCATTTCAAATCCTGGGTCCGCCCCTACGGACGATGTCACAGTTGACTGTGGACATGCCGTAGGGTACCGGTACACAACTTTTGATATTTTGAATATAGATGTTGGAGATTGTGTTATACTACGCTCAAACCTTTTTTAACTTAAAAGATGGACTAGAAAAGGTGCTCGAAAAAAGTAGGCATTGACCTTCCAGAAGATTTTTAAATTTTATCACCAAAATGGAAAGAGAAGAAATCTATGTAAAAGCATGTTTAAAGTTTTTCAAAAGTAAAAAATGTTTTTTCTAATTTTAGGTTTGTAGTCTTCTAATTGAAGATTATGTTTAGTTTTTGCCTAAACAAGAAGCTTGTTATCTTATATTCTTTTTGTCCATTTGTGGGTTAGAAAACATTGTATCTTTATAAAAAAAATTAAGCTTGTATCTTTAAAATTTTAATGTGAGTATTTAAAAAACTATTTATAAGTTATTAGAAATTTATATGATAGATCATAATTTTTCTTGTATGCCTTTTCAATATCTTCGCTTTGTCGAGTATGAGATTGGTTGATTTCAAGTAGGATGATTTTTAAAACTTGAGGGATGTACAACGACGACTTACGGTCGACCGTGATGGTTGAAAATTTCTTTTATGCTTGTTGTCTTCTACTTTTTATTGATTTGAGGTCTTGACTATGTGTGTTCTTCACTTGGTAATCAGTTTAATATTTGTTAATATCTTAAGAATGCAGCACACGAACATATAAATAATTTTGATAAATAATAATATCACATATTCATATTTTTATAATCATAAAAATAAGGAGTATATTTCTCAATGACCATATATATGCATAACTTATAGGTAATTATAGATAAATGACAAAAATAAACGATAGAGAAAGAAGACAATCAAACCAGATTACATCTTCAAACCTCATCAAAAGTAGTGAAAATATTGGGTTCATTCAAGATAGATATTTATGGCTTTATGCAACTCGATCGATCTTGTAGCAAAAACTTCATCCATGTGCTCCTAAATAGGAGTACGTACTTCTCTCTCTCTCTCACATACACATATAAATTTGTAACCGTCATTAATGCTCACTAATAGGGTATTTTGGTCTTTTTTACAATTCAACCGTGAATTGCGTCAGGGTGAGTTATCATTAAAGATCGAGTCTTGATTTTTCCGAAATACCACTCATTAATGCATCATTAATGAGCTATTAATGTGTCATTAATGAGCCGTCATTTTTATTGACCATTGATTTATTTTAACTAAGGGCCAAGATTGGTTCTCACGGTACTCGTAATAAAAACGGTTTTCAAATGAACCATCCCCTATATATATATATATATGTGTGTGCGTGTGTGTGTGCGCCCCCAAATTAATGGGCAAAAATATATATCTATACTATATTATAAAGCATTTAGGCCTTTTACTTAAACTCTTAAGTTTTAAGTGTTTTGAAATTACTAAATTACCGTCATATAAGCTAAATTGAGTAACTATTAAATATAGTTAATAAAATTCTTATATTTCATTTTAATAACTAAACTTTACATATTTAAAAAAATCAAAGTAAATACAATTTTTTTGAAAGTCAAAGTTAATACAAATTAACTTAATTATTAAAAAATATTTTCATAATTTTTTCTTCAATTATGGAGAACAGAAAAGTAAAGGAAATGGAAAAAAGATAAAGAAAATAGACATGTCACCAAACGAAAATTA
>JAUEJL010140808.1:0-10789 GCA_032274825.1 Drosophyllum lusitanicum | reverse complement strand
GTAGAGGGCTATCGGTAAACCTTTGCTTTGGCCGGCATTGGTTGTAGGTTCTGCGCCGAACCGCCGGTCTTCTTGATGTGTGGTTTCATGCTTTGATATTAACTGTTGATGTTTGCCTTTGTGTTTACCTTCTGCTCACTTAGCTTTGTGCTAATTCCCCTCGGTTGTTGCTTTGCAGGTTTGTGTGTCGGTGGTGTTTGTAGAAGGAGAAGTTAACCCTGCCCTGATATATTTTGTTTTAAAAGGAAACGATCCAGTTTTTATGTAACACCAAGACAGTTGTTTTGTAGTTTGAGAACAGATGTTGATGTTTGTAATTATTTGTACTGTATATACAGTTGGTTAATTAATGCTTCCGTAACGCGTTTAAAAAAATGGTTTTGGTTTTCCGGTGTTACAATATGATGGTACTTTACAAAGTAAAACTTCATGGAGAGTTTTGTTGTCAAGGGTTCAAGTAGGCAATTTATTTATTATGTATGCTGTTGTAACCACACAATCTCTCCAATATTCTATAGGTAACGATGCTTGAAAACGCAATGCTTGACTCATCTCTAAGAGATGTCTATGTTTTTGTTCTACTACGCTATTTTGCCGTGACGTGTATGGACATGAAGTTTCTAAAAGAATTCCCTTGTTTTTATAAAAGTCTAGCATATAACAAGATTTGAATTCCAAGCCATTATCTGTCCATAATCTTTTTACCTTTTTGCCAAATTGTGTTTCCACTATATTATAAAATAACGTTAGAAAATAAGAGGCCTCGGATTTGTTTTTTTATCAAATAAACCCAAACTCCCCAACTATGATCATCAACAATAGATAGAAAAAATGAGCACATTCATTGAAGAATGCTCATAGCAACCCCAAATGTCAATATGTATTAATCCAAAACATTCTAACCTCGTTGAAAAACTAATAAGAAAAGGCAACCTACTTTGTTTTGCACGAATACATGAATCACAAAGATGGTTGCAATTACCTACACTTTCTAATTGACATATTTTCTTAAGAATTTAATCTAAAGCGTGTCCCAATCTTCTGTGCTAGGTTTCCTGACTCAAAACTGACATTGCCAATTTCTTTTGCTCGAACGGCTCTAGATAATATAGGCCATTGCGTTCCTTACCCATCCCAATTAGGTTCTTCGAACGTAAGTCCTGTATGAAACATGCATCCGGGAAGAAAGTTAGAGAGCATATTAAATCATGAATAATTTTTCTCACAAACATTAGATTTTATTTAAAATCCGGCACATTTAGAAATCTCTTTAAAATCTGGTGTGTTTTCATTTCTGGTTTTGGTGTGCTTTGGGTTTGTGTGTGTTACAAGTTTTGGTGGATGAAGGTTAGTCAGCGTTGTGTGTGTTTCATGTTTATGTGTGTGTTTTGGTTTAGCATTGTTGGAAGTTTTAACGAGATAACATTTAAATAGAGAAAACTAAATTTACTTACTTAAATCTTCAATTAAATGGACCATTTTGCACCGCGTGTTGAATCAATCAACATTTAGTGCGTCTGGCAAGTGAAAAGCATAGTTGTGTATACTTATAAGTTATAACTCATGCATAACTAGACAAATATCTAACCATAGGACCTTTGACAAGCTCAGGTGCTCTATCACACCGAAAGTTTTTTTATTTTTGTTGAAAGAAGATTTTCAACATGATTTTTTAAATGACAAAAGGCTTCAAAAACTTGAGAACGAGTAGTGAGAGGATAGAGCCAAACAAAGCGACTATAATCATCAATGAATGTGACAAAGTATCGAAACCCAGTACGAGATACAAGTGGTGCAGGTACAAGTGGTGCAGGTCCCCATATGTCACAATGAACAACATGTAATGGAATAGTAGAATGCATAACATGAGAGTCAAACGGTTTACGTGTTATTTTTGAAACGTTACATGAATTACACGGAACAAATGAATTTTCTTTATTTATCAAGGAAAGTTTTCGTAAAACATAAGAGCCAGGATGACCAAGACGTGTATGCCAGAGTTGTGTGGTTGATGAAGCACCCACTGAAGTTGCAGAAAGTCCATAGACATTATATATGTTGAGTGGAATGTGATGTAGAAGCTTTACGGTTAGAGTTTGTATAAAGAAACCAATAGATGAGAAAGCTACAACAAAAGAGTTATCACGAACAAGTTGAGGAATGGATAATATTTTTTTCTTAAGATTTGGCACGAGAAGAACATTTTTAAGATACAAAGTGCAATGAGGAAGCTTAAGCGTAAAGTGACCAATATGGGTAGTAGTAAGAGTCAAACCATTTCCAATTATCACTCTCTCTTTCCCGGTATATGGTTGAGCATCATGAATGAGTGTAGGATCATATGTCAACCAAGATTCAACTGTATCACAAATATCAGAAAATTTTGCTTGATCAAAATCTGCCACAAATGCATGTTTTGGAGCCCAATACTTATATTTTCATTATCACTTAGTAACCCACTGATTTGAATATGCCATTTGATTTAATCCATTTTTTATCCCACTATTTTGTAAAGGTGGCCCATGATTTTGATCCATAAATGGATTATAACCTTGTGAAAAAGAATTAGGGCTTTCATCTGTTTGCCAAGAAGCTGTGTAACCACCATAGGTCACTCCTTCGTTACCACCATTAAAGTGTCGACCACCACCATTTCCTCGACTGCCACCTTTGAAATTTCGACCACTATTACCTCGACCTCGATAGCCTCCTCTATTACTATTTTCATTTCGACTGCCACCGTAGCTTCTTCCTCTTCCTCGACTGTTACTATTTTCAAACCTCCAAAAACACTTCGAGGCCATGTGTCCATCCTTGTGACAAATCTGACAATTGCTACCAAGATTCAGATTCATTCGATTTGAGGAAGGATTTTTCGACTGATTTTGATTTTGATGTGGAAAGTTTGATGCGGTAGCCATGGCAGACATCTCAACAGACGAATCCAGGTTCTCTCTCGATACCGTTGTTCATGTACCAAGAGTTTATATCTCAGTTCCATAAACGACGCAACTCCTTTGAATTTTCAATGTTGATTGCAAGCATTCTATAATCTCCATTCGGACCAGTAAGAGCATGAATAACAAGATCAGGTTCTTCAACTTTTACTCCAATGGAACTTAGTGACTGACCAATTGTGCTAATCTCAGTACAATAATCATCAATTTTTCGAGTGCCTTGTTTGATTTGATGAAGTCTCGTTTGTAATTGTATCTTCTTGGCCGAAATATGCTTTAAGAACATCATCTCAAGTTTCTTCCATAATTCAAATGCTGTAAGTGTACCTACTGCCACATATGCAATTGATTGATTAAGTGTAGCATTTATACTAATTTCAACATATTTGTTTAATTTCTTTCAATTATTGTATTCTGCATCATCTGTTGAAGGTTGTATGCACGTTCCATCAATGAACTTTGTTAGATCTAATGATTCAAGAACCGAACAAATTTGATGTTTCCACACCAGATAGTTATCTCCTTTTAGTTGAACTGAAACAAAGTTTGATATATTCGTGATTGGTGGTAACTGAACAGTAGAAACATTTGCAATTGGTGTAGCCATTTCTGTTTTGAATTTATCAGTTCAAGAACAAGATTTGAACTAACGGAGAATTTGCAAACAAAATTGAGATTCGATTTAAGAGCAATCTTAAATCAACGTTTAAATGGAGAATAAACGCTATTTGATTCAGGAACAAGGAACAATCTGAACCAAACAAAGAAAGAATCAAACACAAATTAAAAACAAAGAGAATTTAGAAAAACATATCTTATGAATCGTTGATGGACAACATGACGATTCTGTTAAGAATAATTCAAAGTAGTCTAAGCAGTGTTTGATTGAGTCATTTTTAAATAATAACTGTAATCCTAGTCAGTAGGATTAGTCCGGTTTTTTGGTCAAGTTGTTTAGTTTGTTTTTTGATTCTTTCAGCATGTTATTTCTGTGTATCACTGCTATATATATAGCAGTCCTCATTGTCAATAAAATTGTCGAAGTATTCTGGTGCATCGTTATACCAGGTTCCAAGATCAGTAAGTGAGAGATTAAAAAAAAGTGTGTTGAAGATCATGGCATCTATAAGCAGTAGTCAAGTTCTCCTTCCCGTGTTCAAGGGGGAAGGATATGAATTTTGGAGCATTAGGGTGAAGACGGTACTCCGATCACAAGAACTCTGGAAACTTGTTGATAGAGGATTCTCCGAAGATGATGATGCTGGCCGACTACGTGAAAATTGCAAGAAGGATGCTCGTGCACTTGCTCTCATACAGCAGGCTGGCCATGACAGTATCTTCTCTCGCATCGCCGCTGCTACGACTGCCAAGAATGCATGGGATGTATTGCAGACAGAATATCAAGTTGATGTGAAAGTGAAGACAGTAAAGTTACAAGGTTTACAGAGAGAGTTTGAGACTCTTCAAATGAAACATGATGAACCGGTTGCCGATTTTCTGTCAAGAGTAATGCGAAATGTGAATAAAAAATGAGCATACGGTGAAGATGTTTCCGATCAGCAAGTGGTGGAAAAGGTGTTGAGAAGCCTACCGTCCAAATGGGATCATGTGGTCACCGCAATCGAAGAATCAAAGGATCTGTCGGTCCTTACGTTCGATCAACTCATGGGTTCCTTGTAGTCTCATGAAGCAAGAGTTAATAGAAGCACCGAGATGGTTGAGGAAGAGAAAGCTTTTCAAGCAAAAGAAGATGGTTCTTTTGGTAGAGGACGAGGACGTTCCTTCTCACGTGGTGGACGTGGTAGAGGACGAGGAAGATTCGGTGGCCGGGGAAGAGGTGGAGTGGAGTGCTACAACTGTAATAGGTTCGGTCATGTGAGGTCGGAATGTTGGCTCAAGCCACAAGCAAATGCAGCTGTTGATTAAGAAGATGGGGAAGATGAATGTAGACTTTTCATGGCTCAATGTGAGGAGGTGTCTTTTACAGCTGCAAATAAGGATGACAAAAACTACGATATGTGGTTCGTTGACAGTGGGTGTTCAAACCACATGACTGGTCATCGTGTTATTTTCAAAGAATTGGATGAAAAAAGGAAGGTTGATGTGCGAATGGGCAACGGGAAAGGAATTCAAGTTGAAGGCAAAGGAACTGTGAATCTTGCAATGGGCAATGGACATTTCAAGGTTTTACACAATGTACAATATGCTCTTGAGTTGGGGTATAATTTATTGAGTGTAGGCCAGCTAATGCGTAGTGGGTATAGGGTGCTTTTTGATGATGAAGCCTGTACCATCACTCAGAAGTCAACTGGAAAGGTTGCTTGTATGGTCCCCATGGCTGCCAACAACACATTTCCATTTGATTTAACAGGAAAAGTGGATATTGCATTAGTTGTTGATGGAGGTGACTCTTCATTGTGGCATAGTCGGTATGGACATTTGCATGAGCAAGCTCTGCAGCAACTTAGCAAGGATCAGCTCGTCATTGGACTTCCCTTGATAAATAGCATCAACCAATGTGAAGGGTGTACTCTCGGGAAGCAAAATAGAAGATCGTTTCCGACTCGCAAATGGCAAACAAGCTCTCCCCTTCAATTGATTCATGCCGATTTAGTTGGACCAATGCAAACTAAGTCCTTGGGAGGTAACTCGTATTTCTTCTTGCTAACCGATGATTATACTCGTATGTGTTGGGTGTATTTCTTAAACAAGAAATCTGAAAGTTTGAACATGTTTAAGAAATTTAAGATGAAGGTTGAAAAAGAAAGTGGGTTTTTAATCAGAGCTTTAAGAACAGATCGAGGAGGTGAATTTGTTGGCAAGGCGTTCAATGAATTTTGTGAAGAGCATGGTATACATCGAGACTTGACAGCACCATATACACCGGAGCAAAACGGGATTGTAGAAAGGAAGAATAGAACCGTTGTGGAAATGGCACGATGCATGCTTCAAGCCAAACAATTGTCAAACGAATTCTGGGGAGAAGCCGTGGCTACAGCTGTTTACCTCATTTCCTTATCACCAACAACTGGAAATCCTGGTACAACCCCATACGAGATGTGGTATGGATACAAACTATCGGTAAGTCATTTGAAAGTCTTTGGTTGCATAGCTTACGCCCTTGTACCTTCTCAAATACGAAGGAAATTAGATGCTAAGTCAAAGAAATGTATTTTTGTTGGCTATTCACTGAACTCTAAAGCCTATCGATTGTTTGACCCGGTTAAAAAGGAAATCGTAACAAGTAGGTATGTAGTGTTTTATGAACAGGGTACATGGAATTTAAGTATGAAAAGTGACAAGGATCAAGTTGATGCCACCTTTGTAAAAGGAATCGTGTTCAATGATAATGAAGTAGCTAATGGCACAAATGACCAGTTCCGTTCTTCGAGCAGTAGTAGTTCAAGTGGACTGTCCTAACCAAACCAAGATGAAGAAGAAATTAATCATGCAGGCACAACTTCGAATGATACAGAAACAAGTGATAGAAATCAGTTTGCACCACGGGTACGTAATCTGATCGATATATATGAAACCACCTCACCCATTCATGATTATGAAGCATGTCAGTTCGCCCTTTCGGTGGTTGAACCAAGTACCTATCAAGATGCTGTTAAGATTGTCGAGTGGAAAAATGATATGAAGGAAGAACTCGCAGCATTGGAACATCACAAAACGTGGACTTTAACAAGTCTTCCAACAGGTAAGAAAGCCATCGGGCTTAAATGGGTATTTAAACTAAAGTTTCATGCAGATGGAAGCATCCAAAAATACAAAGCACGTATTGTAGAAAAGGATACGCGCAACAAGATGGTATAGACTATGAAGAAACGTTCTCCCCGGTTGCAAAATTTGAAACTATAAGGATAGTCTTGGCGTTGGCTGCGCAAAGGGGTGGATGGCTTATCAATTTGATGTAAAGTCAACGTTTTTAAATGGAGTATTAAATGAAGAAGTGTATGTAATTCAACCCCCTGGGTTCGAAGTAGAAGGGCAGGAAGACAAGGTGTTCAAGCTACACAAGGCTCTTTACGGGTTAAAACAGGCCCCCCGGGCTTGGTACAGCAGGATCGATGGTTACTTGGTGCAACACGGTTATAAACGAAGTCAAAGTGAACCGACGTTGTACATAAAAAGAACCGGCCCAGGTGAAGTTATTATCGTGTGTTTGTATGTGGATGATATAGTGTATACAAGCTCTTCAAGTAAGCTGTTGGCTGAGTTTAAACACAAAATGATCAGTGAATTTGAGATGACTGACATCGGGACATTAAACTACTTTCTTGGGCTGGAAGTAAATCAGAAAAGCGAAGGGACATTCTTGTCTCAACAGAATTATGCTCGTGACCTGCTAAAACGATTTAACATGGAACAATGCAAATCCGTGTCTACACCAATGAACACAAACGAGAAGTTACAAGCAGAAGAGGGCGGAGAGGCAACAAATGAGTACATATTTAGAAGCTTGGTTGGTGGCTTAATTTATCTTACTCATTCTCGTCCGGACATCGCGTTTACTGTGGGAGTAATTTCACGATACATGCATAAGCCCTCTGTGTATCATATGGGAGCTGCTAAACGAATTCTAAGGTACATTGCAGGAACAATTAATTATGGGCTGTGGTATGTAAAGACTGATTTTGTGAAGTTGGTGGGTTACACAGATAATGATTGGGTAAGTTCGGTTGAGGATAGGAAGAGCACGTCAGCAAATGTTTTCTCAATTGGTTCAGCTGCTGTTGCTTGGAGTTCAAAGAAGCAGGAAATAGTTGCTCTTTCTACCACCGAGGCTGAATATGTTGCAGCTACAGCAGCTGCTTGTCAGGCTACATGGATGAGAAATTTTTTAATTGAAATGGGTCAAGAGCAAGAGGGGGCAACACGAATCTTTTGTGACAATATGTCCGCGGTATTTCTGTCAAAGAATCAAGCGTATCATGGTCGCAGCAAGCATATAGATATCAAGTTTCATTTTTTTCGCAATCTGGTTGAAGGAAGGAAAATCGAGTTGCAGCAGTGTTCGTCACAAGAACAGGTTGCTGATATTCTCACCAAGGCGCTTAGCACAGATCAGTTTTCATATTTGAGAGGAAGGCTTGGGCTGAAGGCACTTTGAATTAAGAGGGGGTGTTAAGAATAATTCAAAGTAGACTAAGCAGTGTTTGATTGACTTATTTTTAAATAATAACTGTAATCCTAGTCAGTAGGATTAGTCAGGTTTTTTGGTCAAGTTGTTTAGTTTGTTTTTTGATTCTTTCAGCATGTTATTTCTGTGTATCACTATATATATAGCAGTCTTCATTGTCAATAAAATTGTCGAAGTATGCATCGTTATACCACAATTAACAGATTCTTCATCTTTTAACTAGATCATGGCTCTGATACCATGAAAACATTCATGGTATAATATGAATCTTATGTAAAGATATGAGAGAGAGAGAGAGAGAGAGCATCGATTTTATTACAAATGCTATCTGTGTTTTCATTGCTACAATACACAGGCTGACACATCTATATATAGATGCACTAAGAGAAGAAATAACAGATCTTAACTAAATGCTGATGTGGCACCTCAACATCTCAACTACTCTATCAGCATGATTCCAGGACAAAGAGGTGCCAACTACGCAGTGTGAAATTTTTTACCATACTATCCCTAAATTAACAATTCGTTCTTTTCCCTCACTTAGCACATCAATTTCCCCTTCTTAGCCATCACTCTCCTTTTGATCGATACACAAACACACAAACACACATACACACACTCTCTCTATCTATCTCTCTATTCAAAGGTTGATGCCCTAAACCGAAGGCCTCATTGCCGACCCTTGAATCAAAGGTAACCGCTGTTGTGTTGCATGGATTTCCTTCCATTCATATCAGACATTCTGAGGTATTATCAAATAGTAATTTTATTTGGAACTACGATCATACAATGTTCTTTAATCATTCATGCTTTTAAATCATTTAGTATTAAGTTATTCTATTTTATCATACAAGACTCAATTTGCTGTGATAAAATCAAAGGTTTCCAATTCCATAACCTGGTCCTAATTGCTGTGATATAATCGAAGATTGTTTCAAGGTCGAACTCTAATGGATTTGGGTTCGAAGCTTCTCCATTTGTTTCGAAGGTTTGTGTTTTTTGGTTTGAAGCTTCTTCTGAATTTTGTTTGAACTGATTTTGGCCGGTTTGAGTATCCATTCCTCCTTCCGTGGCTACATTTTGATTCAAGATATTGTATAGTAAGGTAAGAAGCCATTTCCGTTTTACTCCAATATGTGTTCTGATTACCAATTTTTTTGCTATTCCATGATGATGAATTGATTAGGAAAGCTCGATTTGATGCTTAAAATGTTTGCTATTTAAAGATTAAAGGTTTTAAAGATTGATTCATAGTTTTTTGAAGCTTGATGTCGAACAAGTGGGTTTAGCCCTATGAAGTAATCAAGGGTTTAGGACCCTAAAGAATTGTCGGTTTCATTGCAATTAACGAAGGAATAAAGTGCAGTCATATATATGTATTTTTGCATGTAATGGTGAAACAAGGAATAAAGTGCAGTCGTATATATGTATTAGTTGTCATACAGTATGTTAGTAAGATTTATGTTGGATTTGAACATAAATTGAAATCATTGTTCTTGTTCATTTTTATGATGTAGTAAGCTGAAAACTAAGAGCCGGTGATGTGGGAGACGGCTGATATTAGAGAAGCTGTGAAGAAGGAAGCAGTTGATTTGGCTAGGAACTGACACCTGTGAGTGTATGAGTGTAAGTGTATGTGTATATGTGGTTTCTTACATAAATTTGATCTTAATGGTGGATTTTTTCTGATTGTTTGAGTGTTGTTTTCTTTGAGTAATGTGAATTCTATTTAGATTGTCTTGTATGTGAAATCCGTTGTCATGGGTCATTGAAGTTGCAACAATTATGACAATGAGCTTTATAGAAGAACATGTCATCTTTTATTCCCAACTAATGCCTCATGTTTCTTTTGAACTAGATCATGAAACTTGTTTATTCTGCATGCTAACCAACTGACTGATAGGATTTTGTTGGTATCATCACATTGCTTGTTATCAATTCAACAATAAGCTTCATAGAAGAAACAACGCTAGTAATTGCTACAACAGCTCTCTTGGCACGCCTTGCACCCAAATTGAAGGTATTAATATTCAGGTGTAGTTAAGCAACCTCTCTTGTCATTAATTGCTCTATCTTCAATATATTGGCTTAACCAAGTCATCAAATGAAAATATAGGAACTTTGAAATAGAAAAGGAATGAGGAAGATCCAGCCATACTTGTCCCATATATGTTATATAATCAACATTAAACACAAGGATATTGTCCCTAACAGATACTCGACTTCTTGAAGGTGATCTTCTAAAGATAAACCATGTTTCTTATTGTTATTATAATCAATATTAAACTCAAGGATATTATCCCAACCAACAGATACTCAAAACATATTTATAAGTCAAGTTGCGCGTAAGTCTAGATGAATTGTTTAGGGGTGTTACGATAGTTTGTGATTATATATTTGTCGAGTTCCTTATTTTTGTTGTAATATTTGTTTGTTTTGATATAAATATATTTGTGTAAGATAAATAATTACTCTTGTTTGTACAGGGCTTCTTTTAATTCAATTGTGTAATTCAACTTGTGTAATACAATTGTTATTTTGTTTGTCGGTTAAATATTGTTGGTCCACGATAGCACGAAACAGTAAAAAAACAAATTTTTTAAAAAATATAAACAATCAGACCCGGTTAATTAACTAAAAAACAAGACTTAAAAGTAACTATTTAGATCCGATAAGAAAACATACA
>JAUEJL010140797.1:0-10789 GCA_032274825.1 Drosophyllum lusitanicum | reverse complement strand
ATTACATACACTAGTCTAGAAAGTATAAATTACATACAAAAGAACACAAGGCTAACAAATTAATAAATATCTAACAATTTGCTCATACGAATTGATAACAAGATATCTTATTGGGAATTGAAAACTTTAAGGGTTAAGTCCCCATAAGGGATTCCCGTTTGAAAGCTTAGTTTATGTGGCTTTGATTGAAAACTTATAGTTCAATGAGTTGAAAACTTAGGTTTTCAATTGGGTTGAGAACTGGGCTTTCAATTTGGACCGAAAACTAAATTGAAAACTATGGTTTTCAATTGAATTGAGAACTTATATTTTCAATTGAATTGAAAACTTGGGTTTTCAATCCAGTCAAGGTTGGACTTCACAAGTGGATCATAAACCGGGCTCTTAGGAGTGAAAGTTAGGCCTAGGCCTAATTGATTCGAGCTTGGGCTGGGTCAAGAATTTTTGTACAGACGATTACGGGAAATAATTAAAACAAATTAATAAATGGAATACATATGCGTATACAAAGATAAAAGAATATTTTCTTACTGAAACCACTATTGTTGGTGTTTACTAGTAGAGACGAAGCTTACGGTTACATGAGTTATTTCTGTTGAGTATTCTGTGCTATAACCAGGTGAGTTACACTAACTTATACATTATATTAGTGTGAAATGTGCATATATTATTTATGTGAAAGTTTAACTTATATGTGAAGTGAAGGGTTGCGTTATATTGTGATGAAAATGTAACTCGGGTACAGTCAGACATATGAAATCCTTGGTACGGCTTGGATAGTCAACTGTGACCCAAAGTGTGAAATCGTCGTCAGTGCACTTTGTCGGTATTATGTGATTTGATTTATGATCAGGGATTGTTATGTGTTATGTACATGCCTAGTGTGGTGTGTAAGTGCGCGTGCTCGCTAAGCTTTATGCTTACCGTTGATTTATACTTTTCAGGACCCGATCGCGGGGAAGCTCCAACAATGTGAAGATGACTAATTTGTTATCGACGTTTCTGCTGTTTTATTAAACAAACATTTTATTAAATTTTATATTTGTAATTAATTACTTTAAGGATTTATTATTGTATGACGTGTAGTTCCGGGTGCGGGACCTCGTCAGGAATTTTGTAGAAATTGCTACAGTTATTTACATTGTTATGAACACACTTATATTTACTTATACTCGTTCAAAAAAAATTGGGGTGTTACATTGCGGCGGAGGGTCCGGAGGCGGCGACGGAGGAAGGCTGCGGCTGAGGGTCTGGAGGCGGCGACGGAGGAAGGCTGCGGCTGAGGGTCTGGAGGTGGCGGCGGAGGAAGGTTGTAGCGGAAGGTCTGGTGGCGGCAGCGGAGAAAGGATGCGGCGAAGGTTCTGGAGGCAGCGACAAAGGAAGGCTGCGGTGGAGGGTCTAGAGGCGGAGGAAGAAGCCATCGGTCTTTGGAGGGTAGAGTTGGCTCACGTGTTATGTTGTTGGAATGAGATAAATATATTAGGGCTATAAGATGTTTAAGGGTTTCAAGGTAATATTTCACATTTCTCAATTCAAAGGATTTTAAAATCCTTCCATCTAGTGAAGAAATTCACTTTCCCTCATTTGATGGATTCAATTCCTTCATATTCCCTCATTAAAGCGAATCGAATATAAGAATCCTTAGGAATCAGAATCAAATTCCTTCACAATGCCAAAGATTCCTCTCAACAAAACACTAGCTAAGGATCGAGTATTGGGCTTCTAAAGTTGTTATAACAGCAAACTTAGAGGACTCCTATGAATAACATTTTAAGCAAAAGGACTCAAGTGAGAATTCATAATAAACCTCCGGAAAAGGTAAAATCAAATGTAATGAAGAAAATAATAATTTTTAAACCCTAATGGAATGTAACAAACGCAAAGATTTGCATTCTGTCACAGATCTGGTCTTTGCGTCGATTCAAATCTACATGATTACTTCTGCTCTTCAATCTAATTAATTGTGATTTTTCTATCTCTCTCCTTGTGGAATTGATCAGAAATTCGGAAAGTGTATAACAGATCGAACAGCTCATCAAAGAATTTTGTTTGTTCTGTTTTGCAGTTTGAAATGGCGGCAATTGCAGCACATCAGTTTGCCGAGTCGCTTACTTGCCATGCTTGGAGTCCCGATCAATCTAGTAAGATACGGATGCAATTAATCTTCAAAATTTTGCTAATAAGTTTGTGGTTTTCTTACTGTGAACTTAAGGTTAAATATGTTGATGAACTTGAAATAATCCTTTTTTGCCGTTGATTAAATGTATGATCAATTTTTTAAATGAAAAATTAGATTTGATTCTAGTAGGCACAGCTATTTTCGTGTTGAATCATGCTCCCGTCGATCGAGGGAATTTTTTTGACTGTTAATGTCCAGCTTAATACTTTGTAGATGCAAAATTCATTAGCTCAGTATCACAATTGCTTCGTTTGTAATACTTGTTGCTTGTGGTTCTTGATTTGTCTAGAAACTTGTTACAATCCATATAAATCTTAGAATTCTAGCTATCTATTCATTTGTGAAACTAGAAATACCTAGAATGACCGTGAAGATGGTGGCTTAGGGGTTTCAGGGCCTGAATACCTCTTGTGGGCTTTCCCAGCCTGAGGTGTGGTGGGCTTTCCCAGCCTGAGGTGTGGAGGGCTTTTGGGTCCTAGGCATGTGATGATCCACGTCTCCAATAAAATCAATTCAAACGGTTGGTCAAAACTTATGCACTTGTTAAAAGCTATATGAAAGAGTTCTCAGTTATCTGTATGAAAATAGTAATCACTTACTTGCATGTTTGAGGCGTGGTGTTTACTCTTTTAGATGCTTTTGCTGTGTTCAGGGGCCTTATGGATTTTGACAACGTGCTGTTCACATTTGCATGCATTTTAAAATTTGATGGGGAATACTACTGCAGCATTTTGCTAACTTCACTATCCTCTTCTATGATGATGTAGCCTGTGTATAATGTGTCTTAGTTTCTCTGTCTAATAAGTCTTGATAGTATCTGATTTCATGCAGTGATTGCTCTTTGTCCAAACAATAATGAGGTTCACATCTATAAATTCGTGGAAGAAAATTGGGAAAGGATTCATATTCTCAAAAAGGTATTTTAAATTAAGATTATTACTCTACCATGTCCTTTATATATGTTTGTTTCTGCTCTCAAGGATGGCTACCTTTATCATACCTGTCCTTTTAATTTGGTATTCTTTGCTAATGTGTTAAAAATAATGTGTCTGCCCTCGTCTTTGTTACTTCGTTTTCCCTGGTGTGTGAAGGTCACTTTTGTAATCTTAAATAAAGTTTTTGATATCATCATCAAATGGAAGTTTGGCAGACTTCTAACGTTATAAGTCAAATATTAACTGATGGCATTGACATACGTATGCAGTATGCTCCACATAGAAGCTTTTTCAATGAAAAGATGCTGTGGGTCTTCTATTACTGTTAGAACTAGGAGCATGCAAAACTCAGTACTGAATAGTAAAAGTGTAAAACCTATAAAAGTGAGCCAAAAGTTTACCAAACAGCCAAACTTAAGCAGAACTGCTGTACTTGACCCCCACCAAGGCAGATTTCTTTTATTTTTTCGTTTTTTACTTTAGTGAAAAAAAAATGTCATTTAGGTCAGAGATTAGGCTTGATCAATAGCTCAAAGTTCATGTCTGGTTTTGGGGCTGACCGGAATAAAAAGTCGGGTCATTGGTTCCCATGTTTTCAAATTTCCTGTGTTTTGGTACTGATACAGCTCAGCCTGGCCTGGTTTTATTTATTGTGTACAGCCCTAGATAGAGCATACAACTCCTGGAGCTATTATTTTATAACAATGATCTCATATGGTAAAAATACATTGGTATAACATTAAGCTCTATTTTGTTGTTTGGCTCACATTGAAGGGTGTCAAGTATTATCTGCTGTGAATAATTTAAATTTTTTACCACGAATTTAGTTTGATATTGTATATGATTTAATTATTTCTTCTTTAATTTTATTGAACTAGTATACTCTAGTTTCTGTAATGACATGCATGCCAGAGGAAAGCTATTTTGATGGAAGATAATGTTGGTGATCGGCATCAAGTACATGTAAATATGTATATGTAGTATCCTAGATACTAGTAAAACCTTTTTGGTTTTCTATGTTTATTTTTAATTGTCACTGCAGGGTTTCTCTGTACAAGTATGTCATTTGCCTCATTATGCAGCCAGAGTTTATTCTAACAGAACTTTCTTCTTCAATGTTTTCTACCTTGATGCAGCACGACCAAATAATAGTCGGGATAGATTGGAGTAAATCTTCCAACAGAATAGTTACTGTATCTCATGATCGGAATTCGTGAGTGAAAAATATTAAGTTTTACATGTTTATATTATTCATTTTAGGGAATATATTTGCGTCTCTCACTCACTCTCTCACACACACACCCAGAATTCTGCTTTTGTTGCTGCAGCTTCTGCTCATTTGTGGAAGCATGCTAATATTCTTTTTTATTGGTTCTTTGTTGTCGGTGTAACTATCTTTAGATCCTATATTTTGACCGGCTCTCATTTTGTAGGTATGTTTGGAACCAGGAAGGATCTGTATGGGTACCAACTCTTGTTATTCTTAGGCTCAATCGTGCCGCACTTTGTGTGCAGTGGAGTCCAAAAGGTACGTCTCCATTCACTTCTATGTAACATATATCTTTTTAGTTTCATTAAATATTGATTACATATAATGTTTTGTAAAATGTTGCTGTCTTATTATGTAACATAATTTGATTACATTGCTTTATATCTAACAAACTGGTCCATCTTCTTCCTCACCTTATAAATGGAGGAGGCAAAATGTAGTCTCCGTGCAAAGCTTGAACTATTTTTGTATTCATTACTAGCATGTTACTTGTTATTAACAGTTATAGATTTCACATACAAACAATATTCATGTAAAATAGTCTCTGGTTTATTTTGCTCAAATAATAGATATGAGCATGTATTCACATTTTTTATATAGTGGGTCTATGTTTATCCTCTAAGTCCACACTACCTGGATATGATGTTCTTATAGTTTTTCATTTTAGCTTGTGGCTTGTTCCATGTTGTCAGTACCTCATTTTACTGTTAAGAATATATTTGGGTGAATTTTAATTTATGTCATTAACCTTGGTAATTATGGTTTACAGGAAACAAGTTTGCTGTGGGAAGTGGGGCTAAAACTGTTTGTATATGCTATTATGAGCAGGAGAATAACTGGTACGAGCTTGCTGTTACTTTAGATTTCTAACTTCCGAATTTGATTTCACTGTTCTTGGTTAGAAATTAGTGATTGTACGAAATGCTTTCTGTATTTGGATGCTGCACATAAGTATTGCTTTCTGTAATCACACACTTTAACTGAGCTAGTTTTCTGTATTCTGCGAAACTGCTACGAAGTAATTGATACAGTCGGACAATGGTTTTCTTAAGCCCTGATATTTTAATATTATTATTAAAGAAATTATTATTAGTAGATATAATTTTATTATTTAGTTGAGATATGTAGATAAGGTCTATTTTAGATGAAGATTAGGAGTTAGATTTATTTTAGGAGTGGATTGTTGTCTTTATTATAAATAGATCATTTGGTTGTAATTTTAATCAGTAAGCAATTTATTTGTGGCTTTGATCGACCTCTTAAAAGTAGAATAATCTATCATTTCTATCTTTCCTTCATATTTGTTTTCTAGTTTAGTAAACGTACCGATTGGTATCCACAATTAAAAGAGAAGGAAACCTGAAAAGATGGGTAGCTCCTTGCAAGTCAAGAAGCAAGATTGCTCGCTAGGGTTATTACTACCAAAACAATTGATACGTCCATCCTCACCTACCCCCTCACTTGGTTTGTATCAGAAACCTTGGAGGGGGAATATTGTAAAATATTAAATAGATCAGGCTGGCCAACTAATACTAAATCCTAACTAATAGATTCTATCTAGTAAATATGATTTCGTTTCTTCTTACAACTGTCAACTCTCATTAATCATGTACACTCTTTGTTTCTTCAGGTGGGTTAGTAAGCTAATCAGGAAAAGGCATGATTCTTCTGTGACCAGCGTTGCCTGGCATCCTAATAATGTCTGTATTTCTCTTATTCATTTAACTTTTAAAATGTGTAGATGAGTTGATTTAAAATCGATATTAAACTTTCATTTTGTGCATCTACATATTCATTGTTCTTCTCTCTCAACATTTGTATCTCTTAAACATACTCTTATGACGCAATGTCTGCTATTCGTTTTTTGGCTGAAAAAGTGTTAGGAAGGGTCTCAGGAAGAAAGAGCACGAGTGTTTTGCTACTAATATCTTAGGCCCATGCATAATTTTAATCATTATTATGGATAAGTATTATTCATATTTTTCTAGATAGAGAGTATTTGTTAGAAAAGGCTTAGTATTAGTCATTTTATAGGATTATATCAAATTATCTTTCATGCAGCTTGATATGAAGTTTCTTTAGATTACTAGAAATTGACATGTTCCAATCTGAGTGTTCTGTGCCGCAGTGCTTTTTCTTGGTAGGAAAATAATGCTCCAATATGCTATTATGAAGATATTCCATTTTCATTTGGCAGGTTCTCATTGCTACAACATCTACTGATGGAAAATGCAGAGTATTCTCAACTTTTATAAAAGGAGTTGATGCAGGGTATGTGCACGTAATTTCAGAATTCAGACACTTCATCCTTTCCTACAATTGATACTTCTACTGAAACATTTTGGACTGACATGTACTGTGATGGTTGACAGTAAACCAAAGAAAGCAGGAAGCGGCTCCTCGCTAGATGCAAAATTTGGAGAGGTATATTTTATTCTAAATTTAGAATTTGTGCTATAAAACTTGATATAATTTAACCTTATCTTATGTTTGAGCAGCAAATTGTTCAGCTTGATCTCTCATTTTGTTGGGCCTTTGGTGTCAAATGGTCCCCAAGTGGCAATAGTTTAGCCTATGTGGGTGAGTGAATTTACTCTATTGCAGTATTGCTTCATATATGCTCTAAATAATAGTGAATAATTGTTATTATGTACAATTGCAGCAACAATTTGTTTTCTCATATTTTTTTATTTTTCTATATTTATTCATTTTCTCTTTGGGGGACAAATCAGGCCATAATTCAATGATATACTTTGTTGATCAAATTGGACCTTCACCATCAGCTCAAAGTGTAGTACTGCGTGATCTGCCTCTTCGTGATGTGGGTCAGCATCCTCTCCACCATTATGCCTTGTTATTTCACTTTTTTGTATTTTAATTCAAGTGGTTATAAATAACATTTTTTCAGGTTATGTTTATCTCTGAGAAACTCGTAATTGGTGTGGGTTATGACTGCAATCCGATGGTTTTCGCGGCAGATGAAACTGGTTTATGGTAATATATTCATTATTACCTTTGGACTTTTTGCTTTGAAAATGTTTATTCATTGTTATATATATTGCACTAAAATCTGGTGTCTGTGGTTGATTCTGTGTTGGGATTATTCGTATAAACTATATTGTTAATATGGGAATAATTTAGTAATTGTATTTTGACTGGCTTTTCTGTGTTATAAATTGAAAGTCGTAATGAGCTTGAAACATGTTCTCCTGCATACGCAATTAATTGCTTTCTTTAATCTATGTTTAGGAGCTTTATCAGGTTTCTTGATGAAAAAAAGGCAGCATCTTCTAGTGCAAGATATGGTTCACAGGTTCTTACAGTCTTACACTCAACTTGACCTCTTCCTTTTGATGGATGCATGATAATTTAAATGTATAAAATGTTAGTCGCGGAGGAAAAGAAAGCAGGTTACAGTTCTTTAGATTAAATTTTTGACGATGCAAGCTAAGGGAATATTGTGGCCTAAATTAAGCTAAACTCTTCTGGCTGCTCTCAGAATAAATGCAACAATCTATATTTTGAGATGTACAAATATAAATGTTGTTAGATTTTTATATAGTTTAGGGACTAGAATGTATATTTGATATAGTTGAGTTGTTTCCATTTATAGGCTCAGTATATTTTCTATAAGTATGTGTACTCTTTTCAATTAATTAATGATAAAATCACCTTCTGATATCTTGTTTTTGAAAAAGTGCCAAATGACCTCAATACTTGTTAATGATTTTTACAAATTCGTTAGCATCGACAGGTTCATAAAGGTTTTCTATTTGTCATTATTGAGGGGATTTTTGATATTTGACAATGTTGACTAATAGTTATGCACTTCCATTTAACATTAAACTACCTATCTAGTTGAGCACCAAATGAAATATGGATAGATATATACAATTCAATAGACACACTTTGTTTAATTTGGACAAGGGCATAATCTTACAAAGTAATAATGTTGGTATTTAATAAAAATGAGGGTGATTAATGGGACAAAAAAGGTTAACTATGTTACTGAAGCATAAGTTTTTTAAGGTTTTCTTGCAGTTATGTGGAACATAAATATGTCTGTATTATGTTTATCCAAGAGCTAGATTGGATCTCAAAAGTTGTCTTGCGTATGTTTTCTAATTATCAGCTCACGGAAGCATTTGGAAAATTCTATGGAAGCTCAAAACAGGGTACTAGCAATGATAAAGGCCGTTCTGGTGTTCATGACAACTGCATCAAGTACATTCTTAGCTTAGTATTAGTATTAGAATTAGTATTAGTATTATACTAATATTAGTACTAGTATTATTACTACTATTATTAGTAGTAGTTTCTTGCCTTCTTGGTACCATGCTAATATTTCATTACTTATTTGATCAACTTCCAAATTTTCGTTTTTACAGTTGCATCGTGCCACTGAAGAAGTCAGAGAGTACCAAAATGACCAGTTTTAGCACTTCAGGTAAAACATATTTGCCAAATTTTGAAACCTTTGCTTGCTTTTGCATTTTGCAACTTTAATATCACACTCCATATCATTTCTCATTTCCATTTTGTCTAGTTTTCACTTAATATTGTCCTGTTGTAGGCGTGTCACGTACACTAAAGTTGAAATTTCCTTCCAATTTGTAGAAAATGTAATTTCTAACCAACTTCCCTGGTTTTTAAAAATTTTTGTCCTAATTTATGGAATGTAGTGAATCTAAGTAACATATCCTCCAATCATATGATGTTACTTTGACAGCCTGAAATCTCCAGTTAAATGCATTACATTGTACGTTAAACCTCGATCATGTAATACCCCGGGGCTGGAAATAATTCAATAAATGTTTATTTAGTATTTATTTATTGATATATGAATAAGTTATTCATTTTTTTCATAAACAAATCTTTATTATTAACTAAGAAATTATTATTATTTATTTAAGAGGGAGCTTTTCAAACAAAATATGTACCAAGAAAAACCAAGAGTTTTATTTGAATATAGTGAAGATCAAAAGGTCAAGTGTTAATTAGGGTTTCTATAAACCAAGTCAATGTACATAGCAAACGAAACGGTTTAGTCTTTACCTATAAGACCTAGATACATATTTTTGAAAGGAACGAGTATTGTACAGCATATAATCATATATAATTGAGGTTATTACTTTATTGATCCGCATCGAGGTTTAACTGTACTAAACTTGATTATACTAAAACAATATTTCCTTTTGCCCTGCAACAATGTTGGTCACATTTCCATTACAGAAAATCACTAATAATCCTTATGTGCTTATCATGTATACTTCTCGAGTTCTCGGGAATAAATAGAGCAAAGCATGACATTGGTTTTATTATAAGTTATTGGTCAAATGGTGGTTGTATGAATTAGTTATGTATCCTTCAGGGTTTTTCCTTTGATTATATTTTTTTGACCTTAAAGCTATAGCTCACGTAGTCACGTCATAATGACCAGATAATATAACTGTTTGTGGTCCACTCGGTTTTCCTACTTTGTTACTATAAAAGAGTATGAAACCCCAGTGGCTGCCTTTTCATTGTCCTGTTTCATGATTTTTTATACTTTGATGAACATTACAGGTCTAGATGGTAAAGTGGTGGTATGGGATTTGAAAAACCAGGAAGACTTGCTCGAGTATCTGTAAATCGTGAATGTGTACTTTTGCTGAACTCAACCTCGATTATACTTGTCCCCTATGGATGGACGATTGTACTTTCGAACTTCACCCGCGACTCGTCCTTTTTCTATGACTCTGTCCTTGTTTTTTCATCGTAGAAAGCATAAACCGACGACTTGATTTCCTTATAATATCGATCTAACATTTCTCTGTATTCCTTTTTGTTATTTTTCTACGCTTAAAGGTCCCCTTTCACTCGACGTTCCTACCCGTTAGCATCAACAAAACGGAAAGGAGTAAGAAGGTAAAATCGGAGGAATATAGAATCAAGTGTCCATGTAATTCAGGTATTCATGATCGTTAGTTTCTACTCAAAATGCAATCAAATAAAAAATAATCAGTTGCAATTTATAAGTTTAAACGTTAACCTGAGCAGCTTCTTCATTACAAAGAGGCGAAGTGTAATTCATCATACTGATCAGCTAAACTTACATTAGTGAACTAGACTAAATGCCCGTGTGATACACGAGTTAGTTTAAACGATAATAAATATTAAAAATTAATAAAAACGTAATAAATAATAATAAAACGCCAATTAAATAAGAATTTAAAACTGACGACGTATGACATCAACAATCTAACCAGAAGTGGAAACATCGATGCGAGTGGGTGTGTAAACTTGACGGCAGAAACTTGGTATCATGATATGAAAAGATGTGATTGTATCTTATATAAGTCATTAATCATTATTGTTACAATTAAGGGTAATAAAGTTAAACGTTATTGGTTATAATTAAAAAGG
>JAUEJL010140796.1:0-22989 GCA_032274825.1 Drosophyllum lusitanicum | reverse complement strand
TATATTATTCTTTATTTATAAATAATATAATATATGTCGCCGCAAAAACGAAAATTGTCGCCGCAAATAGTGGACACGTGGCAAATTGTTGGTCCGTTGTGTGTCGCCGCTAATACTTACTTTTGTCGTCGCAAATAGTTTTTTGGCGCAAGTTTTTTGCGGCGACGCATTGGCGACAATAAAGGTTATGAGGCGATAATTTGACCTTTTGCGACGACAAATGTCGCCGCTAAAGGTCTTTTTTCTTGTAGTGTCTCCACATGTACAGAAGTTGTTTTTGATGTGTTTGTTAAGTTCATCACATAGATCTTGTTTCTTAGTTTGGTTTTTGTTTTTCTATTTGGTGAGCAAGCCGGTGTTTAGTTAGATAGGGGAGGGTTCAAACGAGAACTGTTTTTCGTACGAGAACTGCTAGAATCAATCTTGGTCGTTCATTTTGAATAATAGAATTCATGGATGAATAGCGTGGGGGGATTGAGTGTGGGAGGGTGCATGTATGGAATTCATGGGTGGGCAATTCAATTCAAGGAGGGAGAATTGGACGGCTAAGATTGGTTCTTGCGGTTCTCGTACGAAAAAACAGTTCTCGTTTGAACTTTTGCCTAGTAGTTAGATATATGTGGCTTCGTGGTGTTATAGTTGGTTTTAGTTTCCATCTTGGAATCTAGCTTGTAATTTTTGTATTTTAGTCGTTAAATAAAAGTTTTTTTTGTTTTTCTATTTGAGTTTGCTCTTGACCATTACGCCTTGTTCTCGAGTTTTTAAATGAAGGAAAGGGAATGTGGGAGGGGAGGAAAGGAAGGGGAAGGATTAAAAACCTTTCACACTCAATCATCCCAAAAGTGAGAGGAAAGATTTAACAAAGAAAAATTGTAAAATTGTCCCTCACAACCCTTTCCTTCCCTTCTTAAAAAATTCTCAAGAACACAATTTTCTCATTTATTCCTTATCAAACCTTTCCTTCCCCTCATTAAAACTAGTGTTATACCCGTGTTGTGCTCGGGTATGTAAATAAAATTTTTATATTTAATACTTTTTATACATACTCTTTTAAAAAATATAAATTATATTTCATATATAAAAGTTTTTAGTGTAATATTAATACGTTTCTCATATTCACTATTGTTAATAAAAGCACATTTATGTAATGGATAAATGAAAAACCACTCTTATCACGTTAGAACGCGTGAATGAGAAATATCAGGGTAGTAGATTTTTGTTATTCCAAAAATGTTCTTTTATGTATACGGATGCACGCCAATTATTAATTACATACATACATACACATATATATACAGAGAGAGGGAAAGTTTAATTTGAGAACCGTTTTTATTGCGAGTACCGCGAGAACCAATCTTGACCCTTGATTTAATTAGATCAATGGTCAATAAAAATGACTGTTCATTAATGAGTCATTAATGGCTTATTAATGACGCATTAATCAGGGGTATTTTGAGAAAATCAAGACTCGCTCTTTAATGATGGTCCATCTGAATGCAATTCGCGGTTGAAAAATATATAAAAGGCCAAAATGCCCTTATTAATGAGCATTAATGGTGTTAACAAATAGTACTCGCAGTACTTGTAATAAAAATGGTTCTCAATAAGCCCTTGATGGATACATCTAATGGTTCATTAAGTTCTTTATATAAGAGAGATTTTTTTATTGATCCTTCCTACATATACAGAAGATTCTTTAGTTTTTATATTGATTGGTATTCATTATTCGGATTGAGTTTTATTATAATAAGAAATTTTAATTATGTTAGTAAACCATGACAGATCAATAAAATATATTCTTAATAATATTTAAGTGCATCAACTATTTAAGATACAACTTAATTTATTATAAATCTTATCTATTTTCTATATAAATTTTATCTTAATAAAACAAAAATTTTAAAAATAATATATTTTAATTTTTTATCTATAGACCAAGAAATCAGTTATTATATCGACTATGATACGAAGAGGGAGTGAACATAAAAAACATATAAATTGTTTCAAGAATTATTTACCCACTACTATTGATGGATAACTAAAAATTATGAATTTTAAAATAGTGTCATATTACAATAAAATTTATACCAAAACGTAGATAAAAATGAGACTGTGGCAAATATATAATTATTTTTTCTCTAAACAAAATATATCACAAGTTATTAAAGATAATTTATAAACAACCTATAATTAATTACATTAATATACAAATTTTATAAAACCCCATCGTCCTTACATATTTTATAAAAACCCCTCACAATTTTCATCTAGCCCTCCTAATTGATTTAAAATACTTTCTATCACATTCTACCAATCACAATTCATGATTTGTACATGTCATCATTTAGGTGACATTTATTTATCACATTCTCTCTGCTCTGTCAACCATATATATATATATATATATATATTAATAACTTGAGAATAAGGCGTTAGAGATCACGTAGTTATTGTTTTGGATTCTATTTGTATAAAACAAAAAAGAAACACTTGGACTTTGTAATTATTCGGTGTAAAAAAACATGAAACTTTTACTATTAATGAATGCATAAAATACACCAAAAGTATTTTAACATGTTTATTAGTGAACTTATAGTATTGGATCAAAAAACAATTACTCGTTTAATGAAAATGAAAATTTTGATATCATATTTGCTAGTGAAAAACGACGTGAGAGAAATTGGAAAGGCAAAATTTGACTGGAGAAAGAAAATATGATAGTGGAGAGAGAATTTTTTAGTTTACTATTTTACTCTTTTAAATTAAAAAAGATAATGTATGTGATTATTATGGACCATTACATCAATATCTAATCAATGAATTAGAATGATTCTCGTAATTTTCGCGAAATAAAAGCTTTTCGTATTAACTCTTCCCTATATATATATATATATATATATATATATGTGATAAGGTTCTATACAGAACCTAAAGAACCAATCCCAGTCTTTAGATTGAATGATAAATGATTGTGATTATGACCAAATATGCATGTTACGTAATTCAAATATGTAGTTTTCGACCAAATATGCAGTCTCCCAGTGTTGCTTCGTCCTCGTCTGCCCTATCGCCCCTATTTGACTTCAGTCGTTGTTTCGAACATTGTTAATGTCGTAGTTGTTTCTTATTCGGTAATGGTGATGCGCTGACGATGTCCCCTTAGAAGACAACCACCGACCTTGCTCCCTTCATATACGAAGATGAACAAGGGCATCGACATGAGCATATTCGGGTTTACTTTTTCTTATGTAACACCCCAAAATTAGTAAGTCTATAATTTAAATCTTTTATTAACTAATTAATGAATTATATAATTTTACATAAATTTATGAAAATAATTAAAGAGTTTATTTGATATGAGTTTCTTGTGAATAAATAAGCTAAAAGACTGAAATTGTAATACTAATATAATAATAAGAGTTTGGAATTACTTGTGGCCAAAACAAAATTAAATAAACCTTAAGGATTGTTTTTCACAAAACTTGAAAGATGGTAACATTGGTCAAAATAAAAGTGTGTGTGTCGTGCTACTGGAAGAATCGAGAATTGAAAGAAGAAGCGAAGGGTTGGAATTTGATGATTTCAAGTCTAATTGAAGAAGTTCGGTGATTCAAGTGTAAAGGTATGTAGCCTATGCTATATTTTAGTGATTATGATGAATTTTTAGTAACCTAAAGGGGGTTATGAATTCTTGAGTTTTAGGGACAATCTTGATAATATTTGACAATTTGAAATCTGATTTTGATGAGTTTGGAAGGTGATTAGACTAATTCCCATAGCTAATTTGTTAATAGATGAAAGTTGAAGTTGCAAATGGGTCATTTGGGTTGAATTTAGGGCAAAAGACCCTATTAATATTGATTATGATTTTAGATTGTTTTTAATGATTAAAAATGGTTGCTAATGCCTCATAAATAAGTAGAAACTATGTGTAAGTTGCTTAAATCGTTTAGGTTGAACTTGGATGAGTTTTTGTGCAAAAGAGAGCTTTTCCGGACCTGCACTACCTTTTCACGGCCGTGAAGCCTTCATAGGTGTGAACACTTGGCTGCACAAATAACAAAATTTTAAAAAAAATCATATAAAATCAACCGTAATTCAGTTTTGGGCGTATTATATATCGTTGGAAAGCTCTTGAAGTCTACTTTAGTTATGTTTAGACCTCAAAAGCTAAATCAAATATTTGATGGGTTAAAATGTTGACACAAAGCAGAAGGGTCAAATTGAAAGTAAGCATTTTTTAATATAAGATGAGATTTTGGATGATTTGGACCTTAAGAGTTTTTGGGGATGCCATGTGATGTCTTAGTGCATCATTGTAGTTAATGACAAGAGTCTCGTGTTACTTGGTGCTTTGATCAAATATATCGTTCAGTTTTAATTAAGATTAGTTTAAGGAGTGTTTAACTAAGTGTTGTTTCTCTAACACGTGTTTAGGATCATATATTTGCTATTGTTTGGATCTGGTTGAGTATTTGGGGTGTTTATTCTCATCACACCAACAGGTGAGTTACACGATCCCTACTAACAAATTAGATGCATATGTGTGTTATATATAATGTGTTGTTTAATAACATGATGTTAATATGATAATTACATGAGATGTGATGATGAGATGATCGCCTGAGTGGCATCCTTTAGCCTGGGTGATAATTTAATAGACGGGGTGATTTAGTAATGAGATAGTATTACTCTAATGTTGTTTTGACACTTACTAGTGATTAATTATATGTAGTATGTAATTTACTATGATGCGTTAGTATGTATATGTGTAAAATGTGTATTATGAAATTAAATGAGAAGTTAATATTGTGCTAAAAGCCTGAGTGACAATATACTAACATGAATGACAATATGATGGTCTGAGTGACACTATAAAAGCCTAGTGGCAGAATTTAACCTGAGTAGCAGAATTTTGAGATTTAGTACATCATATGTTGGTGACTGCATGTATAAGAGATGAGTGTAATTATATTCGTTAGTTGTGATTGTGTGCTCACTACGCTTCGCACTGATTAGTGTTGTTATTTTTTTTTGCAAGGTCGGTTAGAGAAAAGGCTCCAGCTCGTAATTGACAGCTCACGGCTCCTGCTTGCTATATTTTGAAACATTGAAGTTTTTTTAAGAAGTAAATAATATCCGTGTAAAATTTTTGTAAAGAAGTGCATTTCTTGTTTAAAAAAATGATTCTTTACATTTTCTTAGTTATGTGTTATTATTATTATGAATTAGAAAGCAAATCTATATCAAGCGTATATGAATAATCAAAACCAATTAAACCCATATGGTATAGCATTTGATTAGGAGTTGAACAAAACCTACAACAATTTTCAATTAATGTTAATTAAAAGAAAGTTTAGATGAAACCTAAATCTAGAATAAGGAAAAGCGTTGAAACATATCTAGCCACTTGTAAAGGGTTTTATTAGGGTGACACCGTGATAGTGGTGCATTGGTGCTTGTAGTTTTGAAGAAGATCTAGCTAGCCATAGCCATAAATCTGGAAAAGGCGGGGGGGGGGGTCGGTGAAATTTAGGGCTGGGAGCCCGAGATGGAGAGTTCAAATCGGATCTTGTAATCCTAAAGATTGATTAGGATTTCAAAATAGTGATAGAGACTTGAGGGTTAGAGAAAGACAAGTGGTGGTTGATGCCTTCTTTGGTGGTGACTCCTCGCGGTGGTTTTGGAGATAAATGTGGCAATGCATGATTGTTGGTTGTCGTCGGTGTTTACGTATGCATGGTGATAGTGGTATGCTTTTCACACACAAAAACTTGTGACGGTGGTATACTTGCATCATGTCTAATAAGCTTATTACTTCACACATTATACGTATAAAATTATATATATTAAACTATTGATAAGGTTTTCAACGTAGTTGAAATTTTAAAAAAGGAGATAGAAATCAAATCGAAAGAAACAAAATACATCCAAACAAGTTGAAATAAAACCCAAAAGAAACATATTAAAAATAGATTTACATACTTAATTACTTATTAATTTATGAGATCCATTTAGCATGATCAACAAATCAAGACTCCACCACTAACACAAAACAAAAAGATAGCAAGCGCAAAATCCACCTAGAAAACAAATGAACATACTCACTTTGAATATCCAACTCTATCCGACACATGCATGTTATTAGGATACTTATTAAAATTCGGTATTTAAACATAGATGTTTGTTCGTATAAGGTAAGAGGAAATTCAAAAGGAGTTTTTTAATGGTTAGGACTCGTTACAGTCTTGAGGCTTAAGCATTTACTTAGTTATACGCGATCTAATTGTTATTGTGACTGTTTTCTTTATCATCTTTCATCTCTGATTGAACCACCGTAAGACTAAAACCTGAACCTTTTATATGAGGAGTTAATATTTTACCTTGTATGCCATCACGTGATTGTTTTAAATACAAGAGAAAGAGGAAATAATCCATGATATTAAGTATTAACATTACTTAAGTTAGTTGATTTTGCTATGATAAACTACTTAATAAATAAATTTTGAAATGGCAAATATCTCTCATTTAAATAGCCAATAAATATAACATAATCTAAATTATGTTATGTTTAAATCATGGATTATTTCATGATAAACTAAGCTCCAGTTTGTTTCACGGAATTCGAATGAATGAAATGAAATTGAAATCAAATTTCGTACTGTATTATATTTGGTAAATTTGTTTTTAAATGAAATCTCATTATTTAAAATGTCTACATTATCTCAACTAATAAAAAATATATTCCATAAATGGATTGAATGTAATTTAAATCAATTTTAATTCTATTCTATCTCCGAAACAAACTGGACGTAAAAGTTTCAAAAGAAATATTCAAAGATGTTCATAGTTAGTTTTGTAATTTAGTTTGTGCTTTCAAACGATCTAATTAAAGGTTTGTAGTTATGTTCCTTTTTAGGTTATTATTCATTTAATTGCAGTACTGCTGTTTAGAAATAATAATTGCAGTACTGAAAATAGATTCAAATATTGAACCTAGAAGGCTAGAAGTATGATTAATGTGATAATGAGCCATCAGCCATGGCTGGCTTGATTATAGGAAGCCAAATAGCCATTAAATCATGTAATGCCACCTCAACACGCTGGTCTAGAAAGTGGGTCCAGGTGTAGGCAAAACAATAGAACATGGCTGACGTGTCAGTAATAATAGTGGATGTTCATCTAGTGTGTCATATGTCAAAGAAGTAAGGGTGTATAAAATAATCTGAAATTGAACATACAAATCGATTATATTTGGATATTTGAAATTTTAGATCCGGATTCGAATGATAATTTTTAAGATTTTGGATATCGGATATTCAAAAATATTTTTTATTTTTTTATTTAATTTTTTTTAACATATATAATTTTATATACATGTATTTTTCATTTTGAAACATACTTGATATATTTTTGGTGATTAAAGTTTAAAATATGATTATTTAATAATTATATTTTTTAAAAATTTATATAAAAATATATGTTTTTAAAATTATCGGATATTTCGGATATCCGAAATTTCATATTCGGATTCAAATACTAAAAACCAACTATCCAAATTTTTAGATATCCGGTGTTGAACACCTCTAGCATGACCCGGTATTGGAGAGATAAATTATTTGTGTACGACTGTTTTTATTGTATCTCGTCCCCTCGTACATATACATAATATATTAATGGTTAATCTTTTACATACATTATAGAATGTGGGATGTAATAATATAAATCCTAACACTTTTTTGTTAAACACAACAAATATACTGATACCCTTGAATATGTGTTTAAGAAAATAGTTAATAAGTTTATAACGGTATAAAAGTCGTTATTATTATTATATATGACAAAATAATGTTGTGTACAAATTACCTTCCTATTGAAAATAGGGCACTTGAAAAGAACCCAATAAACACAATTAAATTACAACATAGTTGTTATGTTTAATTTTCATTACAAACACAATTAAATTGAATTGTCGAGAAAATTAATCTACGTGTCTAAATTTACCAATAAACATAATATTTATTTATTTTGTCGAGAAAGTGTTCTAAATATTAGTTTCTAACAAAAAATAAGCATTACGACTCAGGGGCGGACCTATGTGTTGGTCTGTGGGGGCACAGGACACCAGTCAATTTTATCCGCGTAGTGTAAATTTTGATTTTTCGTAGTGTAAATTTCGATTTTTTTGAAGCAGTGCTACCACTCATTCAATGGTGTCACCACACATTTGTAATCCTGGGTTCGCCACTGTAAACAAGAATGATGAAAGAGTGACGGCTGAGAAATGGCATAGACATTTAGGGTTTTTTATTTATAAAAGGGTAAAAGGGTAATATAGCATAAGCTCGATTAGGCTCGCGAGCCTGACAAGCTGAGTAATATGTAACTCGAACTCAACTTGAAACACTACTCGAGTAGCTCGAGCTCGAGCTCGACTCGATTTAAGTCGAGTCAATTTCGAATATTTTTCGAGTCGATCCCGAGTAGCTCATGAGTTGTCTCGGCTTGATTACACCCCTAGGAGAGCCCATCTCTCTCGATCCATCGAAAAACACCCCCACCCTAATTTCCAGCCATTAACTCACCAGATCCGACTCTCCTCTTAGATTGGGCCACAAATATATCATGATCTGGGTTCCATAGACACTCCACCCTAATTTTTAGCAACAACTCACAGATTCGAATCTTCTCTGAGTTCTGACCACATACACAAGATTTGGGTTCCAAATATGAAGCACGATGTATCTGAAAAAATGCAGATCTTGAAGAAAAAGGAAAGAGAGAAGAGAGAAAGAATGATCTATGGTGGTTCATCGATGGTCATGGTGTTGCAATCGAACGAGGTGGAGGTGGGAGGTGTAAGGGCCGTTGCAATGATGAGAGAAGTGAGAGCGGTGGCAGTGGTGAACTCCGCTGGAAGCTTCATACGAGGCACATGTGAGAGGTGTGAGGCCGGCTGAGAGTAGGGATGACAATGGATCGGATTGTCATATCCACATCCACATCCATTTAGTTTTTCACCATCCATATCCATATACATATCCACTTAAAATTATTTCATCCGTCCATATCCATATGGACCATATCTATCGGATTAGACGAGTAAATGGATACCCATTGGATGTCGAAATAACTATTTTTCTTAAAGAAAATATCATAGATTTACATATCAATTATGATTTTTTTGACATAAATACATAGTTTCTTTATTAAAAAATGATATAAATCAAAATATAATTTAATTAACTACAATCAAAGCGAAAAATATACTTGGTAATTATATAATATTATAATTTTGAATATATATATATATATATATATCTTCAATATTATATTTATATATAAATGTTAAAAATATACTAAATATATAGATTTATAAACATAATTATATAAAATTTAATTTAGGAAAATTTAATTTCAGGTTAATAGATTCATCAATGGATGGATAATCGTCATCCATATCCGCTCTATTAAACATCTGTATCTGTTCCATATCCAATATTCATCCATTAACTTTGTCCATATCTATTATAGATGGATCAGATGGGGTGAATGATCATCGGATTGTATGACCATTGCCATCCCTAGCTAAGAGAGATGGGGTGGAGAGAGTCTAGGGAGAGAGAGTGAGATTGAGAGAGAGAGAGAGAGGAGATAAAAGGAGTTCTAAATTTTCTTCAATTTTTTAAAATTAAATAATATTTAAAAGTAGAAAATCGGTTAAAAATTAACAAGGAAGTAAAAAGACAAAAAAAACCCTCATCTGTATTGCACTTGAGGAGACTTAATAGACCTCACAAATTCCGTTAGAAAAGACTATGAATACAATAAAATAGTAGTTAAAAGACGAAACTTGTAGTTTTCAAGTTCATTGACCTACTAGATTTCACATGGTTAATAAATATTATTTTCTGTTACAATGCTTAACGCTAGGGATAAACTAGATTCCAAAATCGGACCGAACCAAAAAATGGCCAAAGTCTAGAACCGAGAACCGCCCATTTAGGTCTAACCGGTTCCGGTTTGGTTTCAAAACCCACAAAACCTGAAACATTTGAAACCTCTATTAAAATTCCCTCTATCTAAGGTTGCATGCTATATATTACATACCAAAAAATATAAACCAAGTTTGATCAACTTATGATGATTGTTAAAATGTTATTTTCTACTTGTGTACATTAAAAAAAATATATATATCATACGTGAACAATAAACAAAAAGAATTTATCACTATTATCAAAAGATTATTTTTTACTTGTATAAAATCAACAGTATTAATATATTCTTTGCCTTAAAAAAACATTAAAAAGGATGAGTGAATATGAATATCACATACAAACTTACTTGAGTATCTTTCATAGAAGAGGGAACCCAATTGTCCATCAATGACATTGAATAGGGTGAAGAAAACTAAAAAAAAACCTTAATCTTCGGCACAAATGACTTGTGAATTATGGAGAAGATGAAAACTTTTTAGGGTTTGGGCATGCTATTGACGTGAAAGGGGGCTGCTACCGTCGACGTGATGGAGAGGTCGAAAGACGATGATCATAAATGAAATTACGGAAGAGCAAAAGACGTGAGATTGTGTTTTTGACTTTTTGGTTCTTGTTTGTTACATATTAATTAAAGATAAGATAATTTGAAGTTTTGTTTTAAAAAGTGATTGTCCTTTGATATTCTGGTCTAGTTTCGGGTAAAAAACCGAACACGTTGGAACCGGAACCGAACCCGAAAAAAGAGAAAAACTGAAACTGAGAACCGCCCCGCTTATGTGTAATTCGGTTCGGTCCGGTACCAGTTCTAGTTCAGTTCCTGTCCATACGGTTATTTTGTTCGTTCCTACTTAATGCTTTGTTCCATAATGTATTATGTCCCGATGGCTAACAATTTACGCTATTGGAAGGGGAATTTTAGTTTACTATTTCCATCTTTTCCTTCTAAAAGTACGAGGATTTAGAAGGATTTTTTTGTCTTATGTTTTATTTCATTTTTTAAGCTCGAAAGCGCAAAATAGATATTGTGTTCTAATGCTAATCAATTTTCTTAGCTTATTTTGGTCTGTTATTAATACAAACCAAACCAAACCGAACCAATAAAATATGTTTTTTTTTATAACCCGTCGCCTTTTAAAGTGCTATTTTTTCAGTTTTTATTGCTTATAGTTTGGTTTCGGTTTCCCGGGCTTGCCCATATGTGTAATGTTGATATTTGTATGGTCTTTTTTTGTAACCATTTGAATATACGAGTTAAATGAAGTAGTTGTTAATGTGTTTGATTCATGTTATATTTTATCTATAACGGGTCAGACTAGTAAAATCTAATAGACTAGCTTAAGAGGGGATGGGTCAACGGGTCAATTTTGATCAAACATAACCCTTCTAAATAACTTTACAAGAATTTTTTTTACTTACCATATAATACGAGACATTTATGTGATGATAGAAATTTTTAATAGAAAGTGTTGAGCGTCGCGCCTATTTTGTCACCTCTAAAGCTTGTGATCGGACCTCGGTTCACCCGGTATGTGAAACAAACCGATTCTTTCGTATTCATTTTATTTCCGGTAATGAGTATGTTGCAAAAAATTCAGTAATAAACAATATAAGATCACGTGTAAAACCAATTTCTTTTGGTAACGATGAAGTCGAAACACAACAAATATCAAATATGATACATTCGTCGTGTTTTTGGTGATCATATCTTGTTGAGTTTGGCGAGGATGAACACAGAAGCGGAAGTGACCGCTGGAATGAAAACATCATTAGGAACAACATTCGGGGCCGCCCGTTGCTTGATAAAAGTGGTTACGATCGGAATTCCGAAGATGAAGATGAATATGTCTTTGATTCCCATTCCAGTGACCCCCGAATCCAAGATTACATCTTGCAATATCCTTTGAAACTCTTCCTTGCTCAATGACTTCTCTCTCCCTTTGTGATGCTTCTGCAATTCATTCCCATGATTCCATTCCAAATATCTCATCAAGCTTTGAAACATATTTATTTGCCCAAAATAACATATCTGAATTAGATTTAATGTGTGCATCAATAGTAACTAGAGGATGCAATTTTCTCCTATTTACTTATGAATTGGTTAATTTCAACTCTGTTTATCTTAAACGGACCAGATCAAGCTAAAAGGAAAATGGGTCAAATGGTAAAACGGGTTAATAGTCGATATATTATGCTAACTAGGAAAAGAAAAACAAATTATGACATAAACTTACATTGTAGGCTTGTTCAAGAGTAGAAGTCTTTGGGACATGAAACTGGGTGCTACCAAGCATCTTGTTCATTTCTCTATCATAATCAACACATAATAATTAAATTTTATTGAATTATTTTAGTTTTAAAAAAGGAGGTTGAAAAATAAATAAAAAAAGATGAATAATACTCGACGATCTCAGAGACAGCATGGTAAAACTCGGCCGAATTCCATTTCTTGTTAGGTTCTGCAAAATATTTGTCATAGCATTTTCCTAAGACCGGACCGATATCCTTCTTTTCCTCTTTTCCTGTTTAGTTAATAGATCCATTAGCAAAAAGAAAAAAAAACAAATATTATGGTTGTAAATTGAAAAAAAAAGACTTTCATAAGGTTAAGATGAAAAAAGTTGGTTTATAAACCTATTAAACATTTTAATAAACTTATAAACCAGAAAATAAACTAATCTAAACACATGCTAAAACAGACGAATACAAATATCTAAGAAAGAAGATACCAATAGCTTGACCCATATCTTTTGGCTTCTTGCAAAGGTTTGTGTAGGTTGAATGATGTTGATTTTGTTTGTACTATATATGAACAAGATTGAGTTTATATAATTTTATATAAATGATTCTTGACAAGGAGGAAGGGTATACTTGCATAAAGGTAAAAAGAAGTAAATTGAATGAAGAAAAGAATAGTAAAGATTTGTCCTTCTACTTTCTCATATATACCAAGAAGCCCTCAATTCAATAAACAGTTCATTAATCTATTATAAAGTTAAACACTAGTCATTACATTTGAGATGTTATATACAAATTGCTTGTGTGTGCTTTTTCTTAATTTGTTGAATATTAAACTTACAATTAACATTTTACACATGTATTGCGACCTACAAGAAGTATTCATATTGATACATTCAACTCAACTCATAAAATAATCGTATTGATCTGCAATTTTAATTAATTATAAGTTAATATAATTTTCCATACAAACATGATACTTATATAATAATACACACTAATAATAATAATCAGAAGATTAATACCAATTCAATAACAGCACAAAGAAAACAACTCATTTGCCACTTATAAAGTCAACCCCTAAGTCTAATCTTCTCACATTATACCCATAAAACAAAACATTTAAGTTCGACCCGACCCGTTTTTGGTTCTAATACCTAATATTGATGGATTTAAAGAAAAAGAAAAGTTTAATTAGCTAACCTCTTAAAGTCCAGAAAGGGAATCTGCAGAGTTGACTTGATAACAAAATGTCCACTTGCCCATAGTTGACTTGACTTGGTCTACACCAAATGAACTAACCATCTATACATACATACATACACCTTTACATCTTTTTTTTCATCTTCACAAAGCAAAAGAGATCTAGGAGAAATGGAGTACAAGCATTTTAGCCATGAGCACAACTTGTCTATGTACCAAGTGCAGCCAGGACAACAACTGCGTTGCTCTGGTTGTGACAAATTTTGTGATAAAACTACTTACACATGTTGGCAGTGTACGTTTTTCCTTCACGAGCATTGTGGGAACGCCACTCGATATATAAGACACCCGTTTCATGTAGCTCATCATCTCATTCTTAGCCCGTATCCGACTTACCCTTCCAATTGTTTCTTGTGTAATGCTTGTGGTACCAATGGGACCAGATTCTCATATTGTTGTGCATTATGTGAAGTTGATTTACATGTCAACTGTGCTTTCCTCCCCCCAAAGGTACACTTGCCTTTCTAAATTGTTTTACATGTCAGTTGTTGCTAATATTATGAAACAGAAGGAGAAATTAATAAAAAGTTACTTAATTTTTTGCAATTTTCGGATTTAAGTTTGATTGGCAACAAATTCGTTTCATTGCTAATCAGTTTTCGAGGGTTTTAACTTGAAACACTATGCTATGTTTGTACCCAATAGGTAACCCATAAAGCTCACCCACATGAGCTAGCTCTCAACCTCGGCAACCAAGCTGGGAATCACAACCATGACTGCAAAATGTGTAGAAAGTCATTGGATTCGAAGCATTGGTCTTACGTGTGTCCAGTGTGCCCAAATTATGGAGTTCACACTTTATGTGCAACAAATGAGATAAAAATGGGCCTATACCAAATGGATGATGGGTCAGATACCGAACCTAGTGATCATCAGAGTGCACCAGTGACTCAACCGGGTGCAGCAACAGCTCAACAGGTTCCAAGCAATGGTCAAGTTGAGGTGGAACTAACAGCAGCCGAAGCTCTTGCACTTCTTTATCTATCAGGACTCTCAAATGCTAGTTCAAATGTGTAACCTTGTATAATTGTTTTGTGGAATGACAGATTGACAGTTGATTAACCGAATTTTCGTTTAAATAAATGTCACTCTCTCACGATTAGCATGGAATTTAGTCATATTATAAATTTCTTTTATTTGTCTTAATACTAATTTCGCTGCAATCGTCAATCTAACGGTTATTACCTACCTGATTATGACTCAAAGCTAACAACACCAATCGTATGCGATTGTTTACAAGGCAACCAGTATACCGGTAAAAGAAGAAAAAGATAAAAGGTAAATGATATGCACTATTATCAACACCTAATGTTGGTGCTGTTACGCACACAGATCATTTTAATGACAAGTATTTATGTCGTTTCAAAGTTTGAACTCATTTCAGTGCAGATGACTAAATGTAACAGTAACTAAGTTGGACGCGCTATTAACAACACGAACCATTTCCCAAACATAGGAGGTAATGATTTGTGCTATTAACAACACCTAAGACCAGTTGTTTGCAACAAAAAGCCAAACATTCTCTGAAACAAATAGCCTTTTAAATTAAAAAAAGAAGACATAAGAAATAGGAACAAACTATAAACTTATTATATTTTGTTAATTAGATTTGCCTTAGGCATGAGTTTGACAGCATTAGATTCAAAGTACAACACATCCATTCATTCTCATGTTACTCTACTCTATCTACAAAACTTCCATAACCTTATTATGCTGTTACTAGATGACTAGCACCCTTTATGGGAAGCATGCAAGAGTAGGTCACATACTTCACACTGTCTAATAAAACCACCACAAATATTCTTGAAAATGACTTGCCACCGCTACCACCCATCATGCCCTCTACGTCACCACCATTGTCTCCAGCCTCGCGAGGATCCACCAGCACAGAAACCACCATTGATGAAACCGAGTTGTTTTTGTGACGGTCTTCATGTTTTGAGTCACGACCAGCCCCTGGCATTTGTTCTTTCGTGATGTTGGTGGTGGAACCTGGGAGGGGTATTGGAAGACCGTGGAGGATTCTTCTGTTCTTCACGGTGGAGACGTAGGTTGAGTTGTGGCTGCTTTCGGCGGTAATGTTGATGATGGATGTGGCGGGAACTATGGCTCCTGAAGCTGAGGCTACAGATACGTCAAATTGAAATACTTCGGTGCACATGCCTGAACTCAACATAGGTCCTGTGCAGCAAAAACATTCTTGGATTACTATGTGTACTTTAAATTGATTATGCTGACACTGAACAAACACAATTATATACTCAGTTGTAAGTTCATCAATTAATCAAGGGATTAATAAATTATGATTAGGTAAAATGACAAACAAATAACATTTTTGTGAAAAGAAAAAAGATAAAGATTGTCTAGTGAAATGGGAGTAAAGGTCCCTTGAAAAATAGGTCAAAAGAAGGGGTAAGCTGAAACCAAATATTTGACCCCTGCATTTTCTGATGATCAAATCTATTTATCCTATCATTTATAAGTGATTAGAGTTATTTCCAGTCACAATAGTTAGGTACTCCGTTGTAAAATGTTACACAAGAGCTGTTAACTATTGTGTGCCAAATGCCCAAATATATTACCAAGATCTTCAACTCTATTATGTCCTCATGAAACATAGAAAAGCTATTACGATCATAAATAGATGCAAGTAAGAAACACAGTTTATAAGGCTGTTTAAAGCAATATTATTCAATTATGTGTAAGCATGGAACACAGTTTATAAGGCTGTCTCCTGTTTGGAGTAATATGTGTCTATATCACATTCGTGAACAGAAGTGATACTACTTAAGGAGTCCTCTTATTAGAAGTTCATAGGGCACAAAAAGGTCGCGCCTTTGATAATAGCATGAAAACCAAAGAAGTAGAAAGCAACTACTGTTTTGTAGCTAGAAAACAGTCATGACAATGTAACTAGAGCTAAATGCGTAAATCCACATATGAGAATATGAGATAACTTAAAAAAGAGACAATGTGTTTATGAAGGCACAATTAAGCTAAGAAGCCTATGGCACACTAATTTGCAACACAAACAGCTAAAACTGTGGTGTGTAAATGTGTGTATCTGATGTATATGTAATAATTATACAAGATTAAGCGAGATTTACCAGCAAGACCTTCACGAAACCACTGTTGCAGTTTACCATCAGCATGTTTTGACTTCAGATTTTCCTTCGCTGATGAAAGTGCCCTTTGACGCTCACTAGAAGTCCTATACATATGTGGCCGTCTTCCACCATTCCTACCCACTGGAGGAATGGAGATAGCAGGGACCAAATCTAGAGCAACTGCCAAACCAGTATCTTCCTTTCTAGTCATTCCTTGTTCTTCCCTAGACGCCATAGCTTTCTCACTCGCTAAAACAGAATGGATTATCAAATTACCATCAATTTTCACAAGCTTGTCGTTCCTTGGGACATAAAGAGATGCAACAAGAGGCTCACTAGCGTTAAGTTCATGAGCTCTTCCACAACCTATTCCTTTTCTTTGGTTAGTTCCATTGACATGATCATCTCCCATCAACACCCTCCCACGGTGTTCCTGATTGTGAAACTTATAATCACTAGACACACCAGAATAACCACCATCTTTTACTCCAAATCTAACGTTCATAATTGGAACTAACCCACCAAAAAGCACGATAAACAGCAACAATCCAAGAAAGCTAATACTAGCAACCTTTTTGGTCTTGGGTTTAGTTTTAGATGTACCTTCAGTTTTCTTTACATCAATCTTCTTTGATTTCTGCGATGATGCAGGTTGCTGAGGTTTCAATCGGGGAATTGGGACCAATGGGACCTGAGATCCCTGTGATTTCATAACATAAGGTGGACATGGCATCCATGGATATCCCATGGGAGCCATTGCAGGGTGTGGTGGGTACATTACAGGCGGCGAACAAACACCAGCAGCAGCACTACCACTACCAGCAACCATCTGTTGTCTCAAAGTTGCGTTCTCTGCTGCAAAGTAAGTGATTCTAGCATTCAAATCCTGAATTGTTGCATGCATTGCTCGTACCTTATCCTCTAATTCCTCGACATAATGTTTTTTTCTCTGTCGCGAAAGCTGGGCGCTCTCACGGTTCCTAATCAGCCTCGCCTTCTTCTTCTCGTCCTTTTCGTTAACGTGATTCGAGTTCTCAGTAGTCGTAGAAGCCTCATTCGATTTTCGATATTTGATCGTTCTCGATTCCGAATTATCGTCGGAGCTGTCGTTCTTCCTCTTCAACACGAAATTACTCCCCGTTTCCCGCTTCACCTTCTGATCAACAACAGAATTCCGAGAATCAGGAGAAGGACAATTCATAGCAGCTTCCGATCCATCAGAACCGCAGTTTCCAGAACCCTGAGACGAAACCGTATTCTTCGATTCCGGCGAGGAACTCCCCAAAACCCTCACAGACTTCACAGTTTCTTCAACGGAACCTTTAACGGAATCATCCGGTGACGGAATGTTAAGAAATCCAGAAACATCCGACTCGTGATGTCCCGACGAATTACCAGACTCCAAAACAAAGGTTTCGTGATCAGAGACAAAATCATTGAATTCGGGATCAGAAGATGACAGATCAAACGGATTAGACGTATTGAATGTTGAATTTAAAAATTCTTCGGTGTCTGACGGGAGGTGGATATCGTCGAAGGTGATATCGAAGTCTTCACCGTCGAGGGAGAGGAACTCCTCGGGTAATGTGAGGTCGTCGGAAAAGATGAGCGGTGGGATTGGGATGGACGCTAACGGATCGGCGACGGCCGTCGCGTCGGCCATTATTAGGGTTTTTGGTGATAGTTGTCGGAGACGAAGACTCTAGAGAGATTTTGTTTGAAGGTATTCGGGAGCTTCCGTTTTTCAAACGTTACTCGTTTCTACGCCTTTAACACGAAGGGCGTTCCACTCACTAACACCAATTAATTAAATAAAACATAATATTATCCTTTTCCTTTATATTGATATATTTACGAGAAGAGGACATTGTTGCTATAGATATGATATCATATTCGTATACTTGTTTAATAAAAGATAATTTTATTATTTTAATATTTTTTATTAAAAAATATATAAGGGTAGTATCACCTAACTTAAGTGTTCCTACTAGCATATATCTTTTACCCGATCTTTATTTAAATTAGAAAATATATCATTTAATATGCTTTAAAATCTCTATCTTATTATTTTATCATTTTGTAAGCAAACAAATAGGTTGATCCTGTAAAAGCATTGCAATGCTAATTTTTGTCTTTCTAAATTCATTGTTTCCAATTTTTCATTAGTGTTAATGTTACTTTATGTCAGTTTTTATGATTAAATTTGTTTTTACAAGATCAAAGTAAGTGAGTCATACTTTCACCTTTTAACTTTTGTTTTTCACGTCTAGGGGCATGTGTGGAACACTATATAAATATTCGTCAGATTTATTTACAATGTTGATTTTTATGAAGGATGACACATTAAACCCTGAAGACTTCCGCTAAAGTGCTATTACGATGACCTAATATATCCATGATCATACGATCTCAATCTTGATGTTATGATCATAAATTCTCGACATGATATGTTTTTTATCAAACTTGAATTGAGAAACTAAGAACAATAAATAGGCTAAATTTGATTAAAAATTTAATATACAAAACAAACCCTAATCCTAAATTTTATTTAACTTTTGCGTAAGTTCTATCAAAATTGTGATTTTAATACTATATTTAACACTAAAAGTAGTGATCCTTTTGATTTTAGTTATGTGACGGCCACTTGCTAATGAATAATTGTAATGATGAAGACCAAGTTGTTGAATTTACTTTTGACAATGAACTTTAACTTGATGGTGTAGTGAATGGAGTCAAACTACCTTTGGTGAATGTGGGTTTCCTCATACATGATCCTACGCAGAAGCGGAAACATATGAAGCCTAGACAATGAGAATCATAGTCGAACTACCTTCAAATTCTTTTAGGTATATCAACGGAAATCATATGATATTTGTGACGTTTTTATATTTCATATTATAGTAGCTGGACGAGTAAAATTGATTCGGTATAAACATGAGAATCATATATGATGCTGTTTTTTTCTAGTTGTTTCTGTTGTTGTTTAGTTAACTTAGAATCATAGTTGTTGTTGACTAAGATAAAATCAACATAACTAAATCAAATTTAAACATAAATATAATCAAAGTTAAACAAATGGACATACTAGTACAAGTTTTTTAAAGAAAAATCAGAGCTAACAACACTAAACAAGTAACTAAAATTAAAATTATTAAGATAGACTTGATTTTCTATATTTCATGCTTAAGACATTCAAATTTCTTCTTTACATATTAATTTAATTTTGTTTCTTGAATTTCTACGATCAAATGCAATTTGAAGAGCATTTTTCTATGCCATTGATTATTGACTTCATTGTCAATCAATTTTAAAAAATTATGCTTTTTCCTTCGATCCTTCAAATCATTACACATCAATATATGCATTTCGTTTCATTAGAAAAAACATTTTAAGTAAAGTTTATGGATTAAATCATATTTCATCTTCTGTTTAACGGAAAAATTCAGTTTTTAAAAACAATGAATAACTTAAACTAACATTGTGTTATTGTGTTCTATATTAAGGAGAATGAAATAATTTTAAAGGAAAAAGAAATAAAATATCAATTTGTATTTGTGAGTTTTCTCAAAAAGAAAAAATAAAGATTTAGAAACAAGATCTGATCAGCATTGTAGTAACTTGTTCTATATAAAAATGAATAAAAGTTAGAACACCTTATAAGTTTAATGTTGTGATGTACAAATAATTTTTATTATGATTTTAAGCTAACCATAAAGTGTTACAAACATTATAGCCAGTTGACTCTTATTTAATTAAATTTTCTTCTGTTATTTTTCTTTCTTTATAAAGCTTGGAACAAAGCGTAAGGACAAGATTATTAAGATTAAATGTTAATCACTAATAAATATTAAATTAAATATTATACAATGTATGTTTGAAAAATCTCAGAAAAGACTAGAATTCAATTTTTATTGGGGGTAAACATCTTGGTAACTAGGGGAGTATAGAAAACGATCACTAAAATAGTTAGGTCTTCATATAACAAAACATAGATCGACATCTTAAAAATTTTGCTAAAATAAAATTTTAAAATTAATCTTATTTGAATGTTTTTCATAGAGTGATTTTACATCCTCCTATTTTGTATTTCTATATATTTTTATATTTATAAGATCAAGATAAGTGTTGAAATTAAGAGAAAAAATTAATAAACTTTACATATCATATTTATCATCGAATGTATAGAACAGTAGAAAATGAATTACGAATATCTAGTAAGAAAAAAAAATTCGTTTAACATTAAATTGAAGGTTTCTTTATTAAATAAAATGGTTACAAAAAATTAAAATACTAAAAAACAAGCAATGGTCACGTGGCGAGTAGTTGCAGTGCAGGTAGAGTAAGTAGGCAGTGGGCTCTTTTTCTTTTTTATTTTTATTTTTATTTTGGGTATTTGATGCCGATACACAAGTCAAACAGGAGGAAAGATTCAAAGAAAGAAAACAGTTTCTCTAGAAACATCGTCTAACAAAGTTATAACAATTCTCCCGTTTTTTAATAAGAAATTATTTGTTTTTATTTTTTTACTTAATCAAATGGTTTGACAGGAAGACATAATGATTTAATGAAAGGGTAAACTATACGAAAATTATGACAACGTACATGTAAACTTTATTTATTTATTATTTAATACAATAACTTTTACTAAGATAATAATATAATTAATATTTAAAATTTTATTGTATACAAGTTGTTATATAAAATAAAAATAATGACAAAGTTCATTAATCAAACATATAAAAAGTTATTTATATACAATTAATAAACTGTAAAAATTGATTATAATGTTTTTAAAAAATAAAATTAATTATAAAATTTATTGTATTTTTATATAATTATGATGTCCGTGTATGAAAACCTGTCGGTCTTTTCATTAAGATATTATAATAATTATTTTTTGAACGACAGCAAAAATTAGAAATTTTACTTAAAAGAAGTTGATATTAAAATAAAACAAACAAATCCTAAAGCTAAAATCGAACACTAGGGATGTAAACGAACCGAGCCAGACACTTATCGAGCCGGGCTCGTTTAGGACTTTTTAAGCTCAAGCTCGAGCTCGGCTCGTTTAATATTTATGAAGCTCGTTTAGGCTCGTTTAGGTTCGGGTATTATTTTGATATTTTTATTAAAATAATATATATAATTATTAAAAATTGAACATATAAAATATAAATTATAAACGAGCTTTAATATAGGCTCGAGCTCGAGCTTTATAAAATATAATTATAAGCGAGCCCACTCTTTGAAGCTCGAGCTCGGCTCGTTTATTAAACGAGCTTTAATATAGGCTCGAGCTCGAGCTTGAGCTCGTTAAGGCTCGGCTCGTTTTGAGCTTTTAACCATCCGAGCTCGAATAGCTCACGAGTAGCTCGACTCATTTACATCCCTATCAAACACTACATAAGTCAGCATGTTTTTATTGACATGAGCGATTGCAAAGTATAGTTCCATGTCAATAAACCTTCTGAACTCTAGACTCAAAAATATCACTTTTAATAATAGTTTAATTTAAAAGCTAAAAGTCTTATAATATGTTACTCACTCCGTCTTATAAAATATTGTTTACTTTTAGGTTTTTGAATTCCTTTTCTTTTCATATTAAATATTTTTGTTTGTATTATATAATACTTGATGAAATATGTTTAAAACACAATCCATTTATATATTTTACATTAAGTATTATATAACATAAACAAAAATATTTAAAATCAAAGTTGAAAAAGAAAGATTTTAAAAAGTAAAAAATAGACAATATTTTTAAGACAGATGAAGAACATATAAACAAAATTTTTGTTTTTCAAAGAACTAACTTAATGATTTATATTTATACGAGTATTACACAGATAAACATGAAATAAACATAATCAAAAACAGTTTTCAAGTACTTAAAAATTATGTCTTACATAATAACAAAACTATTAGAGATTTATAACACTAAATAATAAAAATATTGACATATACTAACTATTTTAAGTACGTCACTAACAACAAATCTAAAAAGCTTAAAATATGTTTGATTTGAAAGCTAAAAAGATTTAAAAAAAGCTTAAAACATGGTACATTTTTAAATAATTTTTGTGTTATAAGACATCCTTCTGTCTAATCTGATGTTAGGCCATTCATAGCGCCTTACTCAACTCAAATGTCATATCAGTTTTTTTCTTTCTTCTCAACCCAAAACCCAAGAATTACCCAACCCCCAACCCAAATCAACCCAATCATTAAGAAAAAAAAATGGATAATTTCATATATATTCTTCTAAACTTTCTTTATTACGTATATATCCTTCTAAAGTTCAATATTACATATATATCCTCCTAAAACCTCTTAAATCTCATATATATCCAAATACCTATTTTATTATTATTTAATCTTTTTAAAAA
>JAUEJL010140785.1:0-10790 GCA_032274825.1 Drosophyllum lusitanicum | reverse complement strand
CCGGTTTTTAAAACATTGGTAAATAATATAAGGGTTATATGCATATAAATGTAATGAAATTTGCTCAATTTAATATTCTTTGTAAAAAAAATTCTCTTTGAGATTAATGTAATTATACCGTTGAATTTTAATTTAGTTTTATGTGACTTGTAATTACATGTTTACCGGATCAAATTTGATTTTTATTATGGGTTTAGTTCACAAAAATATATTCAAATTATCATGTTTTGCTACTGTGTGTACTGGACTTAAAAAATTTCTATAGTGTGTATCGAAATTTTAATTTATCACTATTGTGCGTATTAAACTTTCTATTGTATGTACTAAACTTGTAATTTTTTAAATTCTTTATGTTACAAAAATACATACAACAGCAACAAATTAAAAGTTTGACACACACAATAACAAAACATGACAACTTAAATATATTTTAATGAACTAAACCTTTTATTATTGTTATTATTATCATCTATCATCATCGTGATTATAGATGAATTTGACTTTGCCTCATCCGGCCATCACCCTTCTCCATCATCCCACCACAACCGACTAACACTATAAAAAAAGAATGATAATAATAATAATAATAGATAAATAAATAAATGATATAACATAATAAAAAATCGAAGGTGATATGCTAAACCTGCAATCACATGTCATGTTAACTAAACGTGAAATTTGATAACATAATAGCATTAATATAAAAAAATTCTTTACTGAGAGTGAAGAAAGTCATCATAAATGATGTGCGGACATTTCTCTTTACTCGTGGAGAACCAACCTTCAAGTCATGAAAGGGGTTGGTTGCCACCTTTAAAGCATTCAAAATGAGGATGTGGTGAGGGTTACCACGGTGTTGTGGGGTGTGGTATCACATCATCAACGTGTGGTGATTGGAGGGGGATAAGCACCCTCTAGTCCCTCAAATAGCCTAGCTCCTGATGTTCCCTATTATGCTTTTGCTTTGGTTGTAAATGCGGTTAGTTGTCCCAAACTTAGAGACCTGATGGTTGTTTTATTTCCCCTTGTTAATATAATATAACAGCACTCTTTGCCAAGGGTGCCTAAATAGTAAAGCTGTTAAATTAATAACTTGATGCCCCCATAATTAAGAATGGCAACGGGGCGGGTTCGGGGCGGGGATTGATCCCCCCATCCCCGCTTAAAAAATCGTGGGGATTAAACGGGGATCCCCGTCGGGTAACCGTGAAAAATCGCGGGGAAACGGGTATCCCCGTTTAATATAAACATGTGATTAAATAGGTAATTTTCACCGTAATGATACCCGTTAAACTAAAACTATGATTTTTCACTACGAGGATTATCATCGTTAAGATGTGATAATTAAATTTTTATTTAAATCTAACGGTCAGAATTATCTAATAGATTTTATTAAAGTTGATCTTTTATTTATATTAGAAGATTATCGCATAATAGACAAATAATTTGAATATGTTTTACGTCTTATTGATAATATTAAATAATAATTAAAATGTCTTGTTTCTTTTATTTAAAATATTGAAATGATGGATTTGAAAATATTACTCAGCAAATATAAATACTTCAATCTATATCTATATATATATTAAAAGAAAAACCATTTTCGGGAAAGCTTACTTAAATAAAAATCCTATTAACCAATCAAAATCACTCATTTTCTCAATTTTGACCAAAATTTTTAATTTTGACTTTCATAATTTGAATGATTAATCTGAAAAAGTATATGAGATCAATTACAAGAGACCTATATAAAAATTTATAGGGGGTGATTGTATAAATTATATATTTATATTTAATGAACGTTTTTAATTTTATATATTTATAGTTTTTCTTTATAACTTTTAATGTATATTGATTGGTATAAATATAATTATATATTTATAATAGTCTAATTTTTATCTATATTTTTATGTAAATTTTATCGTAATATGATACAAACTTTAAAAAATATATTTTTAATTTTTTATTAGTAAAAAAGTATATTTCATAAACATTGAAAAAACTAAGTTACTATATTTGATTTTGTGTAAATTAAAATGTAATTCCTTCAAGGTTTTATTTTTATGAAGATGATAGTAACTAAACAAATAAAACTATGAATGTAAGTGTACTACTGAAAATATGAAAGTCTGTCTTAATTCAATCTTCAAATTTCGATAGATATGTTATTTTATTAGTTATTTTTCTATGGATATAATTTTGTTTTTTTAAATTGTTTTTATATATTTTATTTACACTTTATTAGATGTTAAATGTTTTAATTTTTTTACAACTTACTTGGTACGTACAAGGATGATTCCAACTAATATTTAATCAAAAGATCTATTTTTTAAGATTAAAATGTCTTATTTCTTTTATTTAACAATATAAATACAGGGATGGAAGCACTATGTCGACATTAGCATTTTTTTTGGTCAACGATTTCAAATCCTTAGGTCTCAACTACAGTCTCATTGCAATCATTCTTCACATATCTTCTTATAACGAATCAAATCTGTCAAGCATTCGTTTGATGGATTCTTCTTCAAATCATAATAGTTATAAGTATAATGTTATTTTAAGCTTCTGTGGTGAAGACACCCGAAGGAAGTTCGTAGATCATCTTTTTAATGCTCTTAAATCGCGAGGTATTCACACTTTCAAAGATGAGGAGAGAATCGAGCAAGGAAATACGATCAGAGAAGAGATCATCAATTCCATTGAAGACTCAAAAATCTTTATCATTGTTTTCTCCAAAAATTATGCATCATCATCCTGGTGTTTGGATGAGCTTGTGAAAATAATGGAGTGTGTGAATAAAACTGACCAGATTGCTTATCCGGTATTCTATGATGTGGAACCCACTGAAGTTCGCAAACAAACTGGGGAAGTTGGAAAAGCCTTTGCCAAATATGAAAAGGAAAAGGCTGCCCGGAAATGGAGAAAGTCTCTGAAGAAGGCAGCCAATATTGCTGGTTGGGTGTTGAAGAACACTGCTAATGGGTAATTCGTTATATTATCTCTGCATTATTGTTCAGATTTGTTTCTTTTTAATCTGCATTCACCCTTGTTTGTAGAAACGTCGTTATTCATTATATCTAAAGTTTTATTATCAAATTCTAACTCAAATTAGTCTTCTCAAAGCCTGAATCTGAAATATGCGTTTGTTTATTACAGCATCCTAAACGCTTGTATTAAGAAAATTATTTAAAAAATCATGTGGGATCTTGGCCAAGCTGATTAATTGAATTTTGTTTGATCTACAGGTATGAACACGAAGTCATCAAAATAATTGTTCGGAAGATTTTACTCAAGTTACATTCAACTAATTCTTGGCATGATGAAAAATTAATAGGGATGGAGCCCCGGATGATGAGTATTTTGTCATCTATGGAAACCACTTCTGTTGATACTCACATGATCGGAATCAAGGGAATCGGAGGTGGTGGGAAGACAACTTTGGCAAGAGCTATTTTCGATAAAATGTCTGTTCAGTTTGATGGTGGAAGCTTTGTTGAGAACGTAAGGGAACTTTCAAAAGCACCTCTTTTGGGTTTGAAGTCATTGCAAAAACAAGTGCTTTCAGATGTGCTGCATGAAGAAATCGTAGTAAGTAGTGTAGGTGATGGGATAATTAAAATGAAAAGAATGATGTGCAAGAAAAAGGTTCTTGTTGTTCTAGACGATGTAGATCAAATAGACCAACTTGAGGCGTTAGCTGATGCTCGTAGTTGCTTCGAACAAGGAAGTGTAATTATCGTTACTACAAGAACTAAGGAAGTCCTAGATGCATATGGAGTGGTTGAAATTCATGATGTCGATCTGTTAGACAACGAGGAAGCAATGCGCCTTTTCAGTCGGTATGCGTTTCCACGAGGAAGTCCGAGTAGAAGGTACAAAAAGCTATCAGGACAAGCTGTAAAGCTTGCTGCTGGTCTTCCCTTAACTATCAAAGTTTTGGGGGCATCGCTCAGTGGTAAAGGAAAACGTGTATGGAAAGATGCACTAGAAAGAGTAGAAAAAATAGGAGAGGATAAAACTCTGGAAAGACTGGAATGGAGCTATGAAAGTTTAGCGAAAGATTACAAGGAGTTATTCCTAGATGTTGCATGCTTCCTAAAGTTGTCGCATAAGGAAGATGCAATTAGAATACTTGAGTGCTGTGGATTTAATGCTATAAGTGGTTTAGATGAACTTGAGAGAAAATGTCTCATAACTATTACCGATGATCAACGCTTGGGCATGCATGACCAAATACAAGCAATGGGATGGAATGTTGTTCGCCGTGTGCAGCTCGAGGAGCCTTGGCTACATAGCCGACTGTGGAAGCGAATGGAAATTGAGCATATATTGAATAAAGACTTGGTAAGCATTAAGTTTAAGTGTAATGTGGAGAAAAGTAAAGTCATTTTTGTCTGTCAAGACACAAGTGTAATGGTTATAATACTTGGATTGCAGGGTACTGAAGCAACATGCGCCATAACACTGGAGGACTTCATGATCAAACTCAATTCTGTAGTTTTTACCAAAGGTTTCAGTAAGTTAACGAAACTTAGACTGCTTCGCGCGCTGTCTGAGAAAGAAGATGACTATGAATGTTTGGATGAGATGATGGAAGAAATGAGTTGTAACCTTCCACAGACCTTACGATACCTGAGATGGGAGTATTACCCACATTGTTCTTTACCCAGCACATTTCAAGCAGACAATCTTGTTGCACTCGAAATGTCTTACTGCAGGATGTCAAGCCTTTGGGAAGGGGAAGAAAGCAAGGTAGTTTGGTTAATTGGTTTTTTTCGTGATTCTTTTTAATGCCATATGTCTATTGGATAGCCATTATGGCAATATTTTATTTTTATCTTTTTTCCTTATGATAGGTTCTTAACAAGCTTAAATTCTTGAACCTCAAACATTCAAAGTTAGAGACCCTTAACCTTCAATTGACTCCAAAGTTAGAGAAGTTGGATCTTGAAAATTGTTATCATCTGGTACATCTTGAAACACGTGATGGATGTCCAAAATCTCTTGTCTACTTAAACTTAAGTGGATGTAATCTCACATCCTTTTTGTTTATCAAATGCCTTGATAAACTAAAGGTTTTATGTCTAAACCAGTTATATCTGAAGGAGTTCCCAGATATAATCCCAGATCACTGCAGCAGTAGTTTGCGAGAGCTTCAGTTTAGATATAACAATATAGAAGCACTACCCTCAACGATTGCAAACTTTCAGAAGCTTGTTTCTCTTGATCTCTATTGTTGCACAAAACTTAGGAGTCTTCCAAATAGTATTAGTAGTTTACGATGTCTAAAAAATCTTGACCTCTATCGTTGTATCCTTGAGAAATTGCCTAAGCACACCGGTAATTCAGAACGTCTAGAGATTCTAAATTTGTCATTTGCACATATCAAACATCTTCCCAAAAGCATCTGTCAATTGAAACATCTTAAAACTCTCAATCTTTCACATTGTACTGATCTTGAGGAGTTGCCTAGTGAACTTGGCCAATTAGAATGTCTAGAGGACCTGATTCTGGAAGAGTGCTCACAAGTTAGGGATATTCCAGACAGCATTTGTAGTCTGGAACGTCTGAAATATATTAACCTCTACGAGTGTGTTCGAGTTGGGAAATTGCCCCATGAACTTGGACGATTAAAAAGTTTGGAAGTGTTAGATACCCGAGGTACGAATATAAGATACCTTCCCTCTGGTATTCGTTCGTTGCAAGGTTTAAAAATCTATGAGACTAGAGCGAATCTTCAGTCACGTTGTTATGCATCCATCTCTGGAATCACAGAAACTTCCTACACTTCCAAAAAACAGAAAGTCGATTATAGAGAAGCTTTCGAAGGAGGAGAAACAGATTCAAAGAAAAGCATTTTAGCAGGTACACAGTTTAAATCTTTATTGTTTGATTATAAATTCTATAGGCTGTATAAATATAGTTTTTCTTTTGGCCATAAATCATCAATTACATAAAAATGTACAATAACTGGTGTACACAATAAAAAAATCAACGTTAAAATTTTAGGATACCCATATCTTTATTGGGTGCTGTCCATGTACAATTACCTATTTGCCAACAAGAATCCATGCCCAGATTTTCTTATTTTCCAATTATAGAAAGAAATTTTGGTAGTTTAATTTATAGTCAATACGGTCTGAAATTTTCTTGTGTAGGGAAGTTGACTTTCTACCATCAACTTTTTTCCCATTCAATCAAAAATTACCGATTTGTTGGCATTTCACTATCTGAAAACACTGATTTTTTTTTTCTTTCTTCTATCTGGCCCTGCGAACTTTTCGGGCACACAGGTAGTAGTTTCGTATTCATGCAGCTAAGCCGTTAACTGTTATTGGTGTTGGATGTAGATCTAGCCTAACTCAGCTTTAAAAGCAAAAGCAGTTCATTATGAATTTGTGGATTTAAAAGGCAGTGTAGTTCTTTAGGAATTGTTAAATGTCAGAAGTCAAGAACCAGACAGTAAAATCCTCCCAACACCCTTAAAATGTATACTTGCTGAACTGTGTGAACATGGGCCTCCTCCCCCCCCCCCCCCCCCCCCCACTCCCCTTCTTCCCCCATCTTTTTGTCATTGAAACTGCAGTACATGTAAATAACTAAATACTCAAATTTCACATAAAACAATTTATTTCTGTAGGAATCACAGATTTGTGCTGGGGCTGGTCAGAGAAGCATAAGCATGAGCAGGTATGAAGAATGTCACAAGGATAGCATAACCTTAAGCGTCTGCCTTCTTTACAAATGTTTCTTCTCTTTCTTTTTCTATCTATGACTCATTAGTACAAAAACTACTTTCAGAAAAGAAAAAAAAAACGGGGCGGAAAGCATGAAAAAGGTGCTATAAATGGTAGGAGACGGATTTAATCCTGGTTTTTTTTATTAAACCACCGGGACTAAAAGTTTCAGAACTTTCAACCCAGTTTTTAATTAAGGAACCGGGTTTGGGGTGCTGAAAATGGTGGGAAGGGATTCAACCCCTGTTGTATACTACACAACCGGGACTAAAGGTTTTAAAACTTTCAACTCCTGTTTTTAATTAAGAAACCGAAAAAAAGGTTAAAATTAGTTAAAGAAGGATTCAACCCCCATTTGTTACTGAACAACTGGGTCTAAAAATTTTAAAACATTTAACCTTGGTTTTTTTTATATAAATCGGGTTAGAATGTCCATTATAAAAATAAAGAAGATATTAAAAAACATCTAATGATTGGTTTTGATGTCTTTTAGTATGAATATTCTTGGGAGTTTAGCAAGAAATGAACAACGATTCCCTTAAGTTGATTACAAGATGGCCAAATGGGTTGAAATTAAAACACTAAAAGATGTATTAATGGTGTTATGTTAATTACAATGCAGGAGCATTTATTTTATTGCCATTTATTGGGAGTTTTGAAGATTCATTTGGTAATATACTCTCCACCATATCAGATTTCAAATTTGGCATTTAGGTTTTATTATTATGATTATTTCCTGCATCCAATTGATATAACCTTGACTTTCTTATGCTTATCAATTACCATCTCCATACAATCGATTGCAAACTATGGTATACTTCTTATCTATATTATTATATAAATTATTTAACATTCTATTTCTCCTTAATTTAAGAATTCTTAAAATTCAATCAAGACAAAATCTTGACTATTCATTCTATTTAAATTAATTTCATCAACCCAATAGTTAACCATTTTACCCTCTCTCCTAATTACTTCAACCTTTTACTTATTTAAAATATACTCTCTCACACTAATACACTCTCTCACAAATATACAATTATCCATCCACATCAATATAATTTCCAAAATATTATTAACTTTTTTCTTCTTATTTCATAAATATAAATCTTTTTTCTTATTATATAAATCATTTAACATTCTCTCCCCTCCTTAATTTTAAGAGTTTTCTTATAATTCAATCAAGACAAAATCTTGACCATTCATTCTATTTAAATTAATTTAATCTACTAACTCTCTTTCTTAATTACTCCAGCTTTTATTTATTTAAAATATACTCTCTCACACTAAACACTCTCTTACAAAAGTACAATTTTCCATCCACATCAATATAATTTTCAAAATCTTATTAACTTCTCTCTTCTTATTTCATAAATATAAATCATTTTTCTTATTTTTAATGTCTTAAAAATTTATTTTTAAAATTAATAAAATAGTTGATGCAAATAAAAAAATTGAAAAAAACGGACATGTTACTGTAGAAAACTTTTTCTTGATATTGAATTGCGCGAATAATATATTATTACATTATTGAAAGCGACATGTTGTAAAACATAAACTATTTACCGCTGTAACATTGCGCGGGTATAATGCTAGTTAACTATTAAACTATTTTGCTGTTGAATATCATTATATAAATCGACTTAGATGCATATGCAATTTGTGTGTAAGTGTTTTTTTTCTAAAAAGACTAATAAGTAAGGAAGTAAGGTTGATATTGGTGGAGATTGTGAGCCTATTGACTTAGATGTATATACATTTGGTTAAATGGGTTGGGTACAAGTTATGTGGTAATTTGAATTGAACTAAAATTTGTTTTCTTGAGTTAGAATGTGTTACCTGATTTTACTTCTTTTTTTTATATTGACAGATTGTGAACCAATTGTAAAGGCTTTTAAAGTGATGGAGAAAATTCACAAAGTCTCAAAAAATAATTGGGTTGTCAATTGGTGCTTGATTTAGTCGACTTGATGGTATTGTTGAGCGAGTCGTTTTCAACGATTACGTCTACCGTGTAGCTTGTTACAACTTAGTAATAAAAGACTTTTTCTTGTTGTGTTTTTGTTTTAGTTCCTATCAGAATTCGATACCAGTTAGTTGTTTGTTATTATGAATTTTTAATTGAAACGGTTTATTTAATAGATGTTATTTTTGGTATAAAGATATTGTTATGTAGTTGATTTTTATCGGTGAATATGAACAGGAAATTAATTGTATTAATTTTATTTTTGTTTTTTCTACAGATATGGAGACCCGGTTTTTTAGTTAAAAACAGTAATAGAAAGTATATTTTATACATAGTTTTTAACCTCTTTAGTCCCGGTTTTTTAACCGGGGTTAAAGGGTTTTAGGCATTGTTTTTTAACCATGGTTGATTATAGACCTTTAGTCGGTCCCCCATTTAACCCCTCCTCAAAACTGAGGTTAAAAATCTTCAAAGTTAGAAGTGTTTTTTTGTACTAGTGACTTAGCATTCTTTAAAAGGAGCATAAACATAAAGCAAGCATCGAGTCAGTTAATTAACATGTATTTCTTCTAATCCGTTTCCAGTGCTATGTTTGATTATCATATTATCAATTGTTTATCAAGGTTAATGTTACATCGTCGGCTCTGGAATGATCAAGATTTAGGATTGAGAAACCTTTACGCGTTAGAAGATGCAGATAACAAAACAATAAATACACCAAGATTTACGAGGTTCAGCTGTCAAATGAACGACCTACGTCCACGAGTACTATAGAGACTTCTTTATTATTGAATGAAAGTGTATATTGGCCGTCAAAGAAATGACCTACGTTCACGGGCAGTAACTAGACATCATCGTTATATCTTAGTAGTAAGTTTACCACTACCCCAAGTCATCATGACATCACAAGTATAATAATCGTTATTAAATATTTACATCGTAATTATCACAATAAATTATCACACTGCGTCGTTAAATAATTTATTAATACATCGTAAATAGTCACATAATTCATTCAATCGTATACATCTTAAGAAATCATCTTTGAGTTGAAAATCCTTTCGAAAACCACTCAAGACTATTGGTGAATCAACCTCAATCGAAAACCCTAGGTTTGCAATTAATATGAATGAATAGAAAACCTCTGAAACTCAGTTCCATCAAACTTGAATCATCAATCATGTTAGAAACTTCGTTTTAATTCTAGTTTCTTGCATCAAAATCATCTTGAACATGTAACTAAAGCACCCTAATCATCAATTTTACCTTTTAACAATATATGATCAATCAATTTATCACTTTCTATTCGGCTTTGTCGAACTCATACACAGCCGACGGTTACCAACCAAAAACCACAAAATTTCTCAATCAAACTAGAAATTAACATACAACAAGAGTTAGGAACTTACTTGAGAGTGATTTGCAATAAAAACTTCAAAGAATTTTTCACAATACTTGCTTCTCTCTCGATCTCTCTCTTGGCCACACAGAAACACACGGTGAATTTGGTCAAATGAATAGTCTTTTGTAGCTCCCATCTATACCTTAATTAGTCTTTTAATTAAGTTAAACATAACTCCTTAAACTTCATTCTTTTTACTAATCCACCTCTAACTTTACAATTCATAAAAAATAAAGATAATATTCGTCATAAGTAAATATTTACTCCAAACTATCTCGCATTAATACTTCATTAATTCAACTCATAAATACTACGCTTATAGATAAATTACTTGAATTTCGGGTCATTGCAATTCTCCCCCTCTCAAAAGGATTCCGACCCTACTAAGCTAAGGGCGTGTTTGGTTGGAGGGATTTCATGGGATTTTATGGAAATTGGAATCAAATTCCTAGAAATTCCAATGTTTGGTTCACCATGAAATTGGTATTTGAAGGAATTAAAATCTATGAGGGAGGGAATGTAAAATCCTTCAAGATAAGGAGGGATTTTAGAATCTATGAGGGAGGGAATGTGGTTTATTACCATTATACCCTCCGCGGCTCTGCCTACTTTCTTCGCGTCGCCATTCGTCCTCACCGGTCGGTGTTCGCCGTTCGCCGTTCGCCGTTCACCGTTCACCTGTCGT
>JAUEJL010140774.1:0-10790 GCA_032274825.1 Drosophyllum lusitanicum | reverse complement strand
ACCAAACAGGGGAATCAATTCCAATTCTCCACACATTTCTATTTCTCTCCATTTCCATTTCTCCCCTATTTCTATTTTCATTTCTCTCATTTTCTTTTCTCTCTACCAAACACCTCCTACTCTTTCAAGCCATCAATCATTCAATTTTTGTGAATTCTATGAGTGTTTTGATTTTCGTTAACTAGAATACACGCATCAATAAATTACTTGTTAAAATAACAGAGTTTGAGTAAATTTGTTAAAAAAATACTTTTTAGTATGCATTATGAACTAATAAAAAGCTATTCATAAGCCTATTTTATATAAATACGTATTTTTTTTACGGTGATAAATAGGTTTATAGAAGAATATGTATGAAAAATTGTTGAAAAATAGGTTTATGAAAGAATATGTATGAAAAAATGCTCACATGGTACGTACGACTTATAAAGAACTGATAAATTCATAAAGCGACTCATCTACTAGGGGTGTTTTCAAAAGAGTGCGAAAGGTACGACAGTACGATTGCGCAGGACTGTTTCAAAGGGGACTCAAGTTTTTATAAATATATGTTATATTTGTAGACAGAGTGTTATAATTCATCAAAATATACTTAATAATATGGAAAACTAGAAAGCTCATATTTAAAATACTTTTTATTAATTAAAAAGAAAATTATATTTTACCATTCCTCCATGCCAAGGTGACAAATTGGATTAGGGCCGGCGGGGAATACCACCTTTGACCCTGCCGGTGCCCAAACCCCCCCCCCCCCCCCCGCGTTTGGCCACCCCATCGGGACATCTCTCTCCTCAAGTGTCCCTCTTTCTCTCTCATCCACTCTCCTATTTTTTTTAATAAAAAATGGTTAACAGGATAATTAGATAGAAGATGGATACTACCCACTAGATGATGACATATAAAATTCACTAATTCTTCTTTTTCATCTTCTCTCGTAATTTCAACAACACTTCTTTATATTTTATAAGTAGAAGGATAAGTAATAATACAAAGTAAGAGGATATATAGCATCTTTAATAAAAAAAACTATAAACCATCAACAATCATTACTCAATAAAGAATGCTTGAACTTAATCATTGGTCGTTTAAATAATACTTTAACACATATTTAAATGACAAGAAAGCTTTTTTTATACTTCAAAGTTAATGATTGGTATTTTTATAAATGACAAAATTGTAAAACAAGGTCTTTCCTTTAAGCCAAAGAATAACGAGATCAATGTCCTTCTACAACCCAAACTCCCAAAGGATCACATTCTTACTTCCCTTCAACCCAAAGGATCACATTCAAAATACAGAAAAATAAAATAAGAAAAAGAAGGGGGGTGAGGGTGAGGGTGAGGGTGAGGGTGAGGCAGGGGTTTCAATCAACAAACAGTACAGGTTACAAATATATGTTACATGTCAAGTTGTCAACAAACAAAATTCGACTCAAAGCATTAGGTTCTTATGAACATCACAAGCATCAGAATACATATCAATCAAATGCAATTCATGTGCTCAGAAGTCGGATTTTATACCCAATTTAATCCAACCGTCTTGGTTTGTTTTCGACAAGTCACGTGTACTACAACTAAGAAAGCATAAAGATAACTACAACCCGTAAGAAGAAATGAGAAAGAACACTTGGAACAAAGTGATTAAAAATATCTGGATTTTATTTTGATGTAGACAATAGCAAGAAAGGGATGACCATTGCTACAAAAAGAATAAAAGAACCCCCTCCAGGAAGAGAAGCAGCAGATTTTGTGACATTTTCATCTCACAAAAACTAATCAACTGTTAACAAGATGTACATCAAAAGGAACTGCTAAAATGATGACTACTTACCATAAATTTTGCAGAAAATGAGGGAAAAGAAGGATCTTGCCGAAGCCCTTAAAAAAAACCTCGTCCAAGAACCATTAAAATTCACCATCCGTGCCAGTCACACCCCAATTTGAGGCCTGCACAAAAAATATACTTTTCTTTCATCTAAAAAGTTGTGGGTCAATATTCTGCTTCTTCCACGTGATTTTCATGTTGTTAGAACTTAGAAAAAACCCCGTTTGGATCCAAGTTAGCGTAAGTCAAAGCTCTAAAAAATATGTATTCAAAGCGACGTATTCTCCAACCCTATAATTGAAGGGCCTTTAACTTTAAGTCGTTTTGGACCGCTCTCTAGAGACAGTGGTTCCCTTGTAGTCTTTCGTGGATCCTGGTATGAATCATAATCTCTGTGTTTGTTCACAGCTTCTTCGTTTCCCATTTTATTTAACTTAATAGAGATGGGAGTTACGGTTCCTTTTACAAAGTTGTCCTTTGATACACTCTCTTTGGTTTCTTTAGAGTGAATTGAAAACTCGGATGCTGAATCATGCCGACATCTTCCTTCAGTCTGTGCTTTCTTCAAACGTTTAAACCCCTGTGGTGTACAGATGTTGATTAATAATGGAATAAAACAAACGTATTAAAGACTACGGAAGGCAGTTTCCATCCATTTACTTACAAATGTGTCAATTCAGGTTATTTTTTCATCACCAACAGGTCAAAAAGGTTGAAACTTGAAAGTTAACAAAGTGCATTATCAGTGCATAAAACCTTCCACCTCCTATTATTCAAAAAATTAGCTCATGATTGAAATCATATAATATGCCCAATCACATTTGACACTATGGGTCAACCTTTTGACCATTATCAAACCCACCCATTTTGCTGCCTCTAATAAAAACACTTGACCATTATCAAACCCACCCATTTTGCTGCCTCTAATAAAAACACTTGACCATTATCCAACCCACCCATTTTGCTGCCTCTAATAAAAACACTGTCGTATTTGTACAATGTTGACATCTTTCGAAATTCACCAAGAAAGAACCTTCTTAGAGTTATAGAGTAGCAATAACAAAACAAAGATCAGCATACCATGAACATAAAAAATATCATTACCTGATTTTCAAAACCTGGAGGGACAGAATCATGCGGATTTCTGTGTTCTGACTTCGAAGATGAGCGACGTTTGACCCTAAATGTTTCCGAGTCAGAATCATCACTTGCTTGATATGTATTTGTAACATTCGCTGGCAAACTGCATTCTGAAGCGTCATCAATCATTGATGAAGCTTCATGCAATTTCACAGCGACATCTGTGGAACAAGTAGCAGGAATGACATCTCCTCCAGTACAATTACTCTCACCATGTACCTGCTATAACAAAACTAGTTCTCATTAGATCCCATATGTGGTGTAGAGTGGCGTGATCTGTTTTTTCTCAAAGCCTTACATGGTTAACTAAAGATAAACTTTCTGACAAAGAGCAGGCTGTAGAAGTGTCCATGATCTCAGAACCAGACAGCTTCAGTGTAAAGCCTGAGTCAAACTTGTTGACATCAGGTCCAGAACCAATTTTGGAATATGCATTATATGCTTCATGTTCAGTTACTGGATACAATTTAGATAAGAGAATCATGTCAGTATTGATTCCAGATTGCTGTTGGACTTCATTTACAACAGCTTTTTCCTGCTCAAAAAACCTGGCCACAGCCTCCATGTCTAAGATATCTTCCCTTACAGATATGGTAAAGTTGTCTCCACAAGGTAGGTTAAGTAGCTTAAACTCTGATTGGAAATTTGAGTGATATCAGAATTACAGAAACTTATAAAAAGAACAAAACAAAAGAAGGAAATAGACAAGCTAAAATGGGAAAAGAATTTTGACCCATTTACATATTAATGCGTCGATTTGGGTTATGGGTCAAATTAAAATTAGTTTGGAAAGGAGCCAAGCCGCAAACAGGTTGGAAGTTGTCTGAAGTGTATTTTTAATGCCTACAAATTCCTAAATCATTTTCTTAAAAGATTCGATTGATTTCATAATAATAATTTCTAATCATATTTTTTAATTATTAATTATACACTCAAAAATTTTATACAATGGACAAAAAGGTGTTTCTAGGCCAATCCAACCCAACCCACAATACAAATTGACCCATTTTCACCAAACTAGGCAGTTTACTGAAGCCACCCATCAATCTCTAGAAGAACAGAAAGGCGAAAGTGATGGCTCAACATACCATGGCGAAGGCATACAGGATGTAGATAACAACTGCAGTTGATATATGCTACATAACAGTCACGTTTGCAAACACTGCAGAGAATGGTTCCATGAGAATGTGTGGAAGCACCCATATATTCTCTTGATTTTATTAGACACCAACGAATCCGATGCTGGAAACGGATCAAGTTCACAAATGCCGCCTTAATGTTTTTATGAGATATCGCATCTTCAGAAGATTGATCTTCATATTCCATACTTGTACGGAGAATCATGGATTCTTTGCACAACAGTTCCTCGTGAGGAAGGAGAGGTGTCCGGTTTAGAAGCGCATAACGATGACTAGCCACCGATCCTAACAAGAACCAATCACCCATTGCAAAATTTACAGCCTCACTGCAATTGAAACCTATAGTACATCAAATCAGCAAAGATAATACAAGTGTTAGAAAAATTGTATGACATTATAGATTGGAATTATGGATATTATTGTACCATGACTGAATCCTGCATGATATGCTCGAGGGAAGGTCACCACGAATTCTCCAGGCTTTTGAACAGCTTTATAAACTGGAACATCATGTTGTGATAAGATGTTTGGAGGAAACAAGGTTGTCTTCCCTAAAAGAACATCAAAAGCACCATCTTCCCCATCAGTTGATAGAATGTCATGAGTGTAGACTTTTTGTCGAACCACCTTTTCGAAATCCTGAGCAGCATGACCAGGAACACCATACCATGTTTTTGCAGCTCCACAATGATGATAATTCATGCTGCAACATGTAAGATATCATGAGAAAATGTGCGAAGATCAATGCATGTAAAAGATATAATATGAGGAGGATCTTATAGAACCAAATTACATACCTATACAAGTAATGATCTTCTACATGCCAAGCAAACATGCTAAATAGCATCCCAATATATAGCATAGGTTCGGTCACTCCCTGCAAACATACAAACGATAAGAAGATGGACCTAAAATTATTAAGAATCAAAGAACTGAAGATTATCTGAAGTTCTGAATACCGGAATTGTAGTTTCAAGCAGACGCAGAGTAGAACGAGACAGTCTCGAAACTTTCTGAAATCAGGAGAGAAACCAAAGCACAACAGTCATATTAAAACACACCTATTAAAGCAAGCTCATACCAGAAACACCATAAAGAACAGAATTTTATAGAATGACATATCAGCCAAAGCACTTGACCCAACTGATTGAAAACCTCCCATGCATAAAACAGTTGAGTTGACTATCCACGATAATGAAGATAGCAGATGAAAGTGACATCAAAGATGGGTTTCCTAAAATTTGAATGACTGAAACAAAATTAAAACCTTCAAATTCCATTTGCTACTTGCAAGTTGATCAGTGGGAGAAGATGAAAACGCACTGCCATCAACATCACATGCATATTCAACACTTTCAGTCTTTCCACAAGCAATTTCATGCCAAAATTCTTTTTCCACATAAGTAGCAGGAAGACATCCAGCACTATAATATCTACGAGCAAAAACCTTGTTCGCCATTTTCTCATAATCACGGAATGTATAATTTCTGATGAATGAAAACCATTACTTAACCTGAATAAAAGCACACACTAAGAATAATATAGCAATATCATTTGAGGAACCCACCTTCCACTCATGAAGAAGGTGACTTTATCATCAGTATTCCACTCAGCAAGCCGAAGAGGTTGCACTCTTGTAGTAAACTTAAAACCAACTTTCTCTCTCATCAAAACTACACCAGCAGGAACTGAAGCACTCAAAGGCGAAACAATCTTACATATACCTGAAAAAACAAAATGGGATTCAAGGTACGACAGTGTCACACGCCCCTTTTTGTAGCAGGTGGTCAAAAATATGAAGTTTGAGGACCCTGGTGCATAAACTTTAAGTACTACAAATTCAAGGAAATGTTATAACTACATAGCAACCACTATAGTCAAGGGAGAAAAGTGGAATACAGAATACCCCAACATTTGAAGAAGGCCACTACAATAGTTATGCTATATAGGTATAGTTTTAAATTCACCTCTCTGCTCTAACAAAACATTTGTTACGTCTCAAACTGAATTTGAACCATTAGCTTAACTTAAGAAAAATTACCCTCTACTTCGGGATTTAATCCATGCTCAGATATCGACACATGGTCACTTTAGTGGTTCAATGTAAAGCTTATATAGATGATGTGCTAATCTTATTAACCTGTAAAGAAGCATTACCAAATCTTGAAGCTTCTGGAGCTATTTTCTGTAGATAAACCAAAGGATCCTGAAACTCCTCTTTACTAGGAAAGTATACTGGGCACTCTGGAATTTTATCTGTCCAATCAAGGTCATTTGTGTCAAAATTCCACTTTGACATAGTATCTCTCACACAAAGAGCAGCAGGTTGAGCATACAAGTCCAAATTGCTGTATAATCTATCACCATAAGATGAGGAACCTGTTAAAGCATCTCCTCCGCTTCTAGTCCTTAGATTAGACACAAATGTAGCATCATTCAGTGTGCCAACTTTCATCCGCTGAAGCCTTTTATGCTTCAGAAATTTTAGTGTGTCCTCTCTGGAGAAACAAATCCTTCCTTCCACCTGCCAAAACTAAAACATAAGTCACATGATGAACAAACTAAATATGCACATCAGCACATGTAAAAGGAGTGAATTAATTGGCAAAATCAATCAAGCTTTTGACTGAAAGACAATTATTATTAGCAGGCTCATGTTGAATGAACATCAAACCCATGTTCCAGGAGCTATTGAAACAAACCCCAATATAGTAAAATTGCCTGCTACAAACCAATTTCCCTCGTATTCAGAAGGCTATTATCACTGTTCACTTAAATTTTGAATAGTTTCATCCTTCAAATTCTCCTTTATAACCAATGGCTTTAGCATACTTCATTCCCATAATTTAATTTCACGTCTTTCATGATGAAGTAAAAAAATAACTTTTAGCTCAAAAACACCCTGCATGTAGAATTCAACCAAAGTCAACCCGCGTTGAACAGTTAAACCAACGAATTCCTAACAACAATCGAGTGGACAAAAAGCATGTGAACAATATTGTTGACAGATATTACAAGGTCAATAGAATGTAAAGTAAATGAATGATTCACAAAAACTCCATATTAAACCTAGGAAAAGAAATATTAGGAGTTACAATTGAAGATACAGTAACTTCCGGTTAGCAGATAAACAAAAGAAGAATCACTGGTTTGAAAGTTGTATTCAAATCCTTATATAATTTTCGGACCAAACGACAATTAGGACGTGAAGAGGAAAAAAGATTTCCATATATTTTTCCAATGAAATAACATTTTGAAAATTAACAAAATGCTAGAGATCTCAGAGACGCATTATTCCCCATTCCCCAAAACAAATATAGAGCAGAATTAATATAAAGATAAAAGAATTTATGACGTAATCATACCATCTCATTCCGAACTTTCTCGCCGGAACCCTCCGTCTTCTCTCGCTTCACCAAAAACAGACAGACGAACTTGAAGAACGAAAGAAGATACACAACAGCAAAAGTCGCCGAAATCACGATCTCATCAGTTATCTCCGCCACATTCCCTCGAAGCGGCCTCCAAAGCAGAGATCGGGCAATTTACAGCGGTTAAAACTCTGTAAACTCAGAAAAACCAGACAACGATAAAACCGATGACTCCGGTCCGGGTGTTTAAAAATTAAAGCGCTCCCCTCACAAATTATGCCCCGGACGGAATTGCCGGAGTTAATATGAGGAAACAAGCAGTTCACCGGAGACACCAGAACAGTTTTCCGGCAGTCCAGAGAGAGAAGGAGGAACAGTAGATGAAATCCAGAAAGAGTATGGCTTTAGCAAACCGAAAAAGAAGAGAGAGAGAGAGAGAGGATAATTTATATCTTTATATATATTTATTTTATTTTGTTGCCATAATTGTAACTTGTATGCACTTTATTTATGTTTAATAATTTTTTAATACTTTCAAAAAAAAGAGAGAGAAATTTGTGAATAATGAAGGAAAGTAGTGGTTGGTTAGGCTTGTTCAACCAAACGCACCCTTTGTTGCCGCCTCGAACTCGTCGTTTTGATGCCTCGTTTTGTTTTACAGAATTACCCTCCAACAAATTATTCATTGTTAAAAAAAATTAATGTTAAATACACACTTATCTATTTATCTCTATATTGATTTAACCCTCAAATAACTTTATTATTAGATGAAAATATTGATGACACTATAAGAATTGCTTGCTTTTTATCACAAGAGAATATAAATAAATCAGATAAAATGATATGGTCTTGTTAGTTTTCCACTTTTACTAGTGAGCTCGTCACTCGGTCTCTTACGTTGTGTTTTTTAGCTTTTTATAAGAAAAGAGAAGAAAGAGCCCAGAGAATGTGTTTTTGACTTTCATTTAAGAAAGAAAAGAAAAGAAAATATATGAGTTTAAAGGGTGAGTTTAGGTTTATTTTGGTATCAAATCTTTCATTCACACCCTCTCCCTGATCACTATAGATACTAAATGTTATAATACATAGGTATTTTAAGCATTTATTTAAAGGCTTTGGATTGTTGCATCCTTTCTATAAAGTAGACCTTATGATTTATACGAGAGTGTTAAACTTTGATGTGACATGTGTGTGTGATATAGGAATGAAGGGCGATCATCAATACTCTTATTCATTCAGTTTTATTTTCACAAATTTTAGAAAGTTTTTTTTACCATAAATCATATTAATTAAAACATAAACATTGTACAAGAAGGAGTTCGCCTCCAAGGTGGATAGCCAAAGACTAAACACCCAATAGGCTAGTTGGACAAACAAAAATGGACAATAAAAAACTAAGGTGTTATCCCGCCCCTATGTGCTAAGAGTTTTTGACCCATTCTTCCCACAAAATAAAAAGTTCCAAATTATGATCAGGGGCATCTGGTAAATTTTTTAGGCCCTGTGTGAAGAGAAAAAAATAGGCCCCCTTTATACACACATATATAAGAAATTTTTTACTAAAACTACGATTATATGAATAATTAAAACAAAAGAAAGACAGTGTAAATATTTTATCCTACATAGTTATTACACTGATGAAAATGGAATTAATCATTAGGGGTTATTAAAATGATGATAGGGATCTAATGCAACAAAAAGTCAAAAATGGATTGAAATGATTGAGTATTGTTTGGATTCTAGATTTTAAAAGCATCGGCTGGTAATTGTTCTTGATCTTAGAGGAATCGTAAACCTCCTAATGTTAATGGAATCGCAAATCGCAAGTCTGCGATTGGCCAGAATCAAAAACCTCAACCTAGACTACAATCGTAAATGGCCTATAAGGATTTGAATCGAAAACTAGAGTTTTTATTGAATCGTAAATTAGAATCTTAGAGTAAATCGTAAATGAGTTGAGTCTCTTCGTGAGATTCCTCCTCAATCACAAATGGCTAGTGCAAATCGTGAATCACGAATCGTATATTTATATACATAACTAGGTTGGATCGCAAATTGGATGTGAGTTGTCAGTCGAAAACTTGTAATCGAAAACCACTTGTGAACGGTTCATAAATTGAGAATCGTAAATTAGCCTTTGGCCCGATCGTGAGTTGAAAAGCTAGTTGGAATCGAAATCTATGAATCGTAAACCTTAACCCAGGACCAATCGTAAACAATGAATCGTAAATCAAGGCAATGAGTTAATCGCAAATCGTGATGATGGACAATCGCAAAAGGTTTTAACTTTTGAATCGAAATTAGGGGTTAATGTAAGGGTAGGGAACTGAGGTTATTAATGTTAAGTGTAGAGTGAACCGTATCTAGTATTTAATGCAGTGGATCGTATTTGTAGGTTCTTGTCTGTAGACACTTTAGCTTTCAAATTACAACTACTTACTGTGATATCTTGTACTGCTGATCAGGTGAGTTTTCACTAACTTACTCTTTATACCGCGATGACTGTTCAGGTGTGACTTTTGTACTATTATTTGTCAATGTGACATTTATGCGTAGCTGAGCGCTTATTATTGCAGCTTTGGCAATCTATGTGCAGTTTGGCACTTATCCGCCTGTGTGGCGTTATTTGATGATGATGTGATATACTTATTACCTGAATATGTGCTATCTTGTATAACGTACAAGTACTGTGTTAGCTTACTAAGCTTTATACTTACCCGTGTTTGTTGATTATTTTCAAAACCGTCTCGTGCGGACAAGGGAAGACGCCGGCATGACAGTTATTTATTCCACAAAAAATTTTACTCTGGTTTTATTAAACAATGATACTATTATTTATACCGTAAGTCTCGTGTATTTGACAGGTGTTTCAAATTAAAAATCATTTGAATATTTTATGTTATATTATGGAATCTTATTATTCAAAAAATATATATATTTGGGCGTTACAACATTAAGAGGTGAATCAAAGTTTTTACATTTGGTGGCGACCACTCTCCAAAAAATAAAGCATCATCTGCATATAGAAGCAAGGTAGTTATAGAATCATCTACATTTGAATTAGTAAAAGTTTTAGTTTAAGGCTTTATAACTATGAATTTATCAACTTCTGATACATTTTCCAAACAAAAATACATTGATCTGTTCTAATAATCACACACACACACACACACACACATATATATATATATAGGGATGCGATCAAATAAAAAGGAAATTAAAGTAAAAAGTGTAAGAGGAATGATTATTTGATCATTTTTCGGTATATACATCAACTGATAATTGTTAGTTCATCATCTTTATTGATTAAAACTAG
>JAUEJL010140763.1:0-10790 GCA_032274825.1 Drosophyllum lusitanicum | reverse complement strand
ACCTTGCCACACCCAATCCCCCCACGCTCTTCATCCATGAATTCCACTTACCAATTGAACGGCTAAGATTGGTTCTCACGGTTCTCACATTAATAATGGTTCTTAAATGAACCCTCCCCTATATATATATATATATATATATTCATCTTTATAATATAAGTAACATAGAACATGTATCAACTCACGTGTTTTTTCCCCATAGATTTTCCCCATGTTGAACCAGCTTGAAATTTGTTCTCAACAAGTTTAACTTCCCTTGATTTTGGCCCCAAACTGCTTACTTTGAGTCTTCTTCCTAATATTTGTTCAAAGTATATGGCATACATGACTAGATGAGGTGCATTGTAAGACATAATAGGGGTAAAAACACAAATAATTTTGCACATTTAGGTTATGTTTGAACTAGAATACGATGTCTTGACATTGAAATTTGATTAAAATCTATCTATACATTGAACTGGATTAGCTTGTAATTGGATCACATACCTTGGACTACGTGCTACACAACCTGTACCTTAACATTAATTTTAAAGTAATTTTGGAATTTCGAAATTATTTTCTTTGTTCGTAGGATGAACAAGTACAAGAATGAAGGGATATCGAGGCCTTGTAAACTGTCCCGACGCTCAAGTTAGGGAGAGACATGATTCCATTTATTAAATGCATGTAAAGGAGAAAAGTGTAGAGGTGCGCACCTTAAAATGGTGCTAAGGGTCTGTATTTATAGGTGAGGGTTGCCCGCTAAGGGAGCCCTTGAGGTCGAGACTGAAGGACAGTTGTCCACGTCGTAGTGGAACTGTGGAAGTTGCAAAAGTAATGTTCTTTTCTGCAGTTGTGTCGGTACGGAGGTACCTGTTTGCAGGATCGTGTCGCCACGATTGGTGTCGACCAATGAGAGGCATTGTTCATGCAAACGAGGGTATGATTCTAGTGGTCCTGTGGATCTTTTGACATCTGCAGATGGCACGCCACAGATGTCCATTTGTCTTCTTGTGAGTGGATGTGGGTATGCCTGGATTAAGCAGGCCAGACATGATTTGCGTAGCGTGCTTGGTGAGCCATTTCCAAGCCGTTTCTAGGCAATTGGGTTTGTCGTTGGTGAGTTATTGTCTACGTCATTTAGTCCCCCCAGTCTAGTATGCCTTAACTAGTTATGGGATGCTAGAGTTCTAAGATGTTTGAGGCCTATGTTACAAGGTGTGTCGTCTGGGTTTAAGTGACATAAGCAGCGTGCATTATTTGTCATTTGCTGCATTAAATGCCCACTACGCTTGACGGAGGCGCTGATTAGACTGTTTGCAGCGTGTGACTTTTTTTGTCTCTCAGTTTCCCACTCATGATGGTTTTTGAATTTTACAATCTTCATCCGACGGTTCAGATTTGGCCCTCTTCGTCTATCCGTGTCCTGTAAATACCAGAGGAGGGGGGAAGGCTTCATTTTCAATCCTTCGATTATAGCTTTATCATCTTCATTGTGAAGAGATCTTACTGGAGTGTGCAACTTCTGCTTGTTGAACTTCGGTGTGTTCATGTGTGACAGTTGTCCTCTCCATCACCGTAGCCTCATAGGTGTATTTCTCTTCCCTTTGTGTTTCGTTATGGGTAGTAATATCCTAGAACCGGTAAGTAGTACCGTTATTGATCTCTCTCATGTTGTGTATAATAAGTCACTAGGGAGTATTCATGGATTTTGAGATTTCATCCCACCATCCCTGCTATTGAGGATAGGGTAAATCGTCCCCTAGCAAACCGTATTGGGTTCTACTTAGCATATGCTCGAGAGGGTAATATGAGGATTCCTTTCACCTACCTCTTTCTTGAGGTTCTGCGATTTTATAGGGACTGGCTATCACAACTTCATCCTCAAGGCATTACCAAGGTAACCACATAGGCTGTTTGTCGGAGTATTGGGTCCAGGGCAATCTTGACAGTGTTTCGTGCATTTTTTTGGTTCGTTCCTAGCGGAGACCGGTGGACTTTTGAGAAGCGGAGTAACAATACGAAGCAGTTTGTGTTAAATGACAAGAACAAGGGTTTGAGGGGTTGGAGGTCACGCCTGCAAATGTATGATCGCCCGCGAGAGCTGACTCTGCACATCCGAGCTTAGCATGAAGGGTTGCTTGTTTTGACTGGCCTGAGCAAGCATTGGCCCTACCCCTACAGGCCCAAGATTCATAGTGATGGGAGGGGTGATCCCCTTTTATATCTCTGTACTTTTTTCTTGCTCGTTGACTCGGATTTAATTTTTTTCTTAGAAAAAATCATGAGTCTGCCAGACTATATGCAATCAGCTGACGAGAAATTAATTCACGTCACACAAATGACTCAGGAGGAGCATGAGGAAGCCTTGGGCCCTGGCAGCTGAGGAGCAAGAGAATCAACCCTTGCGAGGAGGGGTGGTTCCTCTACATTGCAGGGGGACTTAATGACGTAGGCAATAACTCGCCTATGACAAACCCAATCACCTGGAAATGGCTCACCTGCTCAATCCAGGCATACACACTTCCACTCACAAGAAGACAAATGGATGTCTGTCGTGCGCCATTTCCAGATGTTAGAAGATCCCCGGGACCACTGGAATCATACCCTTGTTTGCTTGACCAGCACCTCTCATTGGTCGACACATAGTGGCGACATGATCTTGCAAAGAGGTACCTCCATACGACACAACTGTAGAAAAGAACATTACTTTTGCAGTGTCCACTACGACGTGGACAACTGTCCATCTTTACTCTCAACCTCAAGGGCTCCCTTAGCGGGCAGCCCTCACCTATAAATACAGACACTTAGCACCATTCCAAGGTACGCACCTCTACACTTTTCTCCGTTACATGCATTTCATAACTGGAATCATGCTCTCCCTGACTTGAGCGTCAAAGCGGTTTACATGGCCTTGTCCCTTAAAATCGTCTAACATAGTTCTTCTTTCTTAGCAGATTAGCAAAGCTGAGCAAACATTTTCACTTGTGAAGCCCCCACTATCCCTTCATTCTTGTACCTTTTCATCCTACGAACAAACATACTTCATACCCCGTGTCAGCCTCTGGCTGCTTCTATTTTACTGGTGGACCAGAAGGTTTCTTCTAGATTAGCACTATTTTAAACACAAGTGAAGTGCACAAAATTTGAATATGGTTTATAGCAACCTCTAGATTAGCACTCAATATACACTTATCCCCTGCTTCTTCAAAGAAAACAAAGATTTGTTTTATTGATCTGTAATTGATCATTAGTGAAATACTTGAATCACTTTATCTTCATTTAAAGAGTTAGCATGATATTTTCTTAACCATTTGCTGTAATTTACTTTGTTTCTTTTTGTCCAAGTTGCTTCTTTTTTTGTGTAACTCACTTCTTTTTTTGTTTAATCATTGTATTTCCTAAAATGTAAAATAACATTTAAGTAGGTTAGATTGAGCTATTTTACACAATTTTCATTTGATTTGGCAACATAAGTACAAGCACAATGGTTCGAATTGTTTACTTTGACGTACTTCAGCATTTGGTTGGCAATTTACTAGTCAAATGGTTAGTTTGCAACATAACTACAAGTGCGATAGTTTGAGAATCCAATTATGCCTTCTTAATCAAGGTTTGCTGCTGGGTAGTTGTGAGTAGTTCATGGTTCCACCCGTTCAAGATTTTACCAGAGTTACTTGGATACTCATTCACACATAGCGTGTTGATTTATTTATTTTCTTACCTATACAAGAATGTTATTTGCTGTTACTTTGATGTGTGCCAATCTGTCTGGTTAGTCACTTAGTCTGTTGAGTGTTGATGACATTTTTTGTAATATTTAATTTAATCCTGTTTCATACACTTCTACGCCTCTCTTCAAACAGTAATAAGGACACTGCTCTTGTTGCTGCCTTGGATGGTACAATCAATCTGGTGTATCGTGATTCTGGTAGGATTATTTGGTCATTTGCATCAGGGTCACCAATTTACTCTTCATACCAGGCTCCTATCAACCATGATGATGATAAGGAAAAAGCATCTGCATTTGGAGGTAGATATTTTGTCGACTGTGGGGACGATTGGAAGTTGTTTGCACACACAGATCTTGGCATAATGGTAATTTTTCTAAAACTTCAGCACTGATTCTGATGACAGTTATCATTTACAAAAATAATTTAATAAGCTAAACCAACCTTATTGTTTTCCTTTCTAACTTGCGTTACTTTCCTAGAATATTGTGTCATTGAATCATAATTCCTTTCTGTTTCAAGCATCTAACCTCAAGAATTTGAACTTTTTATATGATATTATATCCACATATATGGTTCTTCCAAATTGTAAACAAAATAAGGTTTTGTAGGTCAATTGCTAAAATGTTGAACAAGCAACCCGGTGACCTGTTAACCAAAGTATAACCCAAACTGACCATTTTGTGAAAATTTCCACAATTCCACCTCTTGACTTCCATGCATTAATATACCTTCTTGTCTCTTATTTTTATGCAACTTCCTTCTTGTGTCTCTCAGAGTATGGATATGACGATGGAGGAATTCATCAGAATCATGCCACATGTATCAGAGGACGGTGGAGTTATTCTTGGTTCCAAAAAAACTACTGCATTTGTGGTTGATGCTAATACAGGAACATTAATACGAGTTCATTACAGCTCCCCTGATACTAAACAAACCTCATCAACCAATCAAACCTCAGATTCCATCATCCAAAAAGGCATCATGAAGCAAGAAAGATCTGGTGTGGTAAAAGAGAAACCTGATAAGCAGCTCTCCTTCACAAGAACAGACTATTTACTGACATCATTTGCTCCAAACTCTGACAAAGTTTTGTGGAATGTAACAGTAGCCGACATTGATGTCGCTCTGCTTTGTCATGAAAATCCAAATTCAATAACTGGACCATCTGTGTCTCACTCTCACCATACTGATCTAGATTCCAAAACCCATGATAATTTCAACTTGCCCTTGTCGTGCCAGTCAAAAGCTGTTGTGCATCGGCTACGCACCTCTCAGATTTTGGATTCTTTTCAAATGCACGGGGGCCATAAAATTCCATTGCTGTTACTCCCTGCGAATGAGCCTTTATCACCCAATTCCGATAAGTCTCGAAAATATTACCGTGACAATGATTTCGAGACTGAAACAACTTTTTCTTTGCCTAGCATGGAACATGACCCGGAAATCCCAGGCCCACAAGATTTAACAAAGTCCAAATACAGAGTAAGTGTACTTGCTGAAAGACGAATAGCATTCGTCATTATTTCAGTTCTTATTATTGCAATTGGATTTCTTATGTATCGCCATCATACTCTGATGGCTACAATGTTGAACAAGCAACCTGATGGAGTAAATGTGAAATCTTCCGCTTCTAGAAGGAAAAGGCATCGGAAATCTGGAAATGGAGAGATTGATAGTGAAAAAGGTTCACCACTTAATTTTAATCACTTAACTGAATGCGACATGGAAGGGCGTTTCATAGGTAAATTATTTGTGTCAAATGAAGAAATTGCAAAGGGAAGTAATGGCACTATTGTCCTTGGAGGAATATATGAAGGTCGTAAGGTAGCGGTGAAACGCCTTGTTAGGGCTCATCATGATGTTGCCTTTAAAGAAATTCAAAACCTTATTGCTTCTGACCAACATCTAAATATTGTTCGTTGGTACGGTGTGGAATATGATCATGACTTCGTTTATCTTTCACTGGAGCGTTGTGCTTGCAGCCTTTATGATCTAATTCAGATGTACTCGAAGTCCTTTCAGAAGGTGGGACCTCCAAACCCTCAAGTTTTGATGAATGATGTCATGCATGACATCCATTTGTGGAGGCCAAATGGCTACCCTTCTCCTATCTTGGTAAAATTAATGAGGTGTGTTCAAGCATTTGTGCTAAACTATTTTCACCATCGTGATCGGATTTTGAACATAACATAATTGAATGTTTTTCATTAATTTGTATCATAGAGATATAGTTGCTGGCCTTGTACATTTGCATGAGTTGGGGATTATTCATCGGGACTTGAAGCCTCACAACGTGTTAATAGTTAAAGAAAAAGGCTTATGTGGCAAACTTTCTGATATGGGCATTAGCAGACGCCTTGTTGGGGACATGTCATCATTGGGACGTCATGCTACTGGTAAGTAATGTCAACTATATGTGTGTGTGTGCGCGCGCGTGCACGTGTGTATGTATGTGTGTGTATCTATCTATCTTAAGAGCCTAGCTATTATTTGTTCAGCTTGTTTGCATCTTATTCTCTTGATATCAGAACTTGTGTTCTTTTATAATAATAATTCTTGCTTCACTCAGATTTTAGCAAATAACTTGCACTTTCAAGTTTGTTTTTTTAAATAATTTTGAGTTTAAGGATTTGTTCCATCAGGTTCTGGAAGTTCAGGATGGCAAGCACCTGAACAACTTCTTCTCGGACGGCAAACACGGGCTGTAGATTTGTTTAGTTTAGGTTGTGTTCTGTTCTTCTGCATCACTTGTGGCAGACATCCATTTGGTGAGCATCTTGAACGTGATGTGAATGTGGCAAAAAACAGAGTGAATCTGTTCTTGGTGGAGCATATTCCTGAAGCCGTGGATCTTTTATTGCAATTGTTAAACCCTAATGCTGAACTCAGGTTAAAGTTGTAAAATCAACACTAGTATTTTTGAATGCTTTTATTTTCACCCTTTATGATTAAAGTTGAAATTCTTTGGAGAGAAAAAAATTAAACATTAGTACGCTCTCTAAGTTGTTGTTTCTTTGTGTCAGGCCAAAAGCTTCAGAGGTGTTACACCATCCTTTCTTTTGGAACTCTGAGATGCGAATGTCATTTCTAAGGGACTCTAGTGATAGGATAGAATTGGAAGACAGGGAGGTCGATTCCATTATTCTTAGAGCATTAGAAAGTAAAGCTCCTGTAGCTTTGGGTGGAAAATGGGATGAAAAGATGGAACCTGCATTTATTGCCAACATTGGACGATACAGGCGTTATAAATACAGTGGTGTTCGTGACTTGCTGCGTGTTATTCGAAACAAATTGAATCATTACAGAGAACTACCCAAGGAAATTCAGGTTTGGGTTTTTGCAACATACATACCATATAAAACATCATCTCTTATTACTAGAATTGGAAATTCATCCTGTTTTCTTCTGAATGGGTCGGTTAGGATAACGGGTCCGTCAAAAGGATGATATCAAAAGAATTAGGTTAACTGGAAACAAGTCGAACATGTCAACAATTAATTGAAGGTTGCCTAAGTAGTAATTTTAATGCATAAAACCTCCTAAATCATTTGAGTTGAAATATTAGAGTATATATTGACATGATATAACATATGTGACACTATAATTTATATAAATAATTGGAAGATACAGGAAATTACTAGGCCCAAAATTTCATTTTGGTAATATATATATATATATATATATATATATATATATATGTGTGTGTGTGTGTGTGTGCGCGCGCGCGCGCCCGTGCATTTGTGCATACTGCGTCAGTACATATGTACGTATAGGAAGGATATAATAAGTATGGAATTAAAAATAAAAATGGAGGACGGACTTTAGGGTTGACAAGTGTCCCCTCCATCTTTATGGGTATAATGGTAATCTCTATATTTTCACTGGCCCACAGTTCCATACACGTCTAGAATGAATTACAAAAACACCTTGTGACTATCTTCTTCTCTTATGTTAGACAAATGTAGTTTGAATAAATAAAAAATTATCATTTATCTATAGTCGTCCAATAACAACAATTAATCCTACCCATTTATTTAGCATTTTGAATCTTCTTGTAAGATTGTATCATTTTTGTTTTCCTCAAGTTTTTTTCTACTTTCATAAATCACTACAAGATTAAACAATAGAGTATGTAATTGTTAAAATGCATACAAAATATTTGATGAAATGCCTAAATGAAAATTATTTATGTTATTTATGCTTGTTTGTGGATTTATTTGATACTTTAGGTGATACATTTGTCTAATACACGATAATGCATGTGTTATTATTTAGTGCATCAATGTGTTAATATGTTAGGTATGAGTGTGTTAATATTCAGTTAATTAGTGTGGGTATAACACTTTGTGCATCGAAGTGTTGATATATTGTACCTCAGTGTGTTAATATTGTGTTAATATTTTGTGCATGAGTGTGTTAATACTTATTATAACGTGAATCAGTGTGTGAATATTTTATGCATGAGTGTGTTAATATTCTGAATATCAGTGTGTGCTTAATACTTTGTGCATCATTGTGTTACTATGTTGTGCATTGATATGTAAATATGTTGTGCATCAGTTTGTTAATATTCTGTGCATCGGTTTGTTTAGCGGTGTGTATTAATATCTTATGCATTAGTGTGTATTAATATGTTGTACATCATCGTGTTAATATTCTGTGGACAATGCTTAAATATTTAATGCATCGGCGTGTTAACATGAAAAACACTTTTATTAAAGACTATATTAATAAATCAATATCTTACAAGTGTAGAATCCATTTTAGGTGATTAAGCTTGACAACTTTCATGCTTTAAGTTTCTGACAGCGCTAAGTGCTGAAGCGATGAGGATTAGCACTTAAGATGTAACAAAGCACTACAATTACGTAAAGCGAGAAAAAGCGTCCGCTTTAGGTGAAACGCTAAATAGCACTTAATAGCGATTAAGGCAATCTTGATTAGTTTGTGCTTTTAACGGGCTTTAAGTTATTAGCGGCTAGTTTCTATACTATGGGCTTAGGTTAGGAAATGAAGAGTCATAATCCAATGCGGTAAAACTGGATCCTTTAGAGCGGTAAAAAGTCAATATGTCGAGTTTTGAATCGGTAATCATCATCTTCCTTCTTCAATTCAATTGACGAAGCAAAGCAGTTCTCCACTTCCCCCGTTCACGACCATTATACATTTTAGACTATTTTTGGTAATTGGTATTATGGTATGATTAATGGTATATAAGTATTTAACTATTTATAACTTATATAAATATATTTTGGTGTTTAAGTACTTCTGAGTTTTGAATATATGCTTTGACACTTTGGTGTTTAAGTATTTATAAGGTAGTAAAGTTAGGTAATTTATAAGGATTGTGTATTTCGGGCGCTTTCGCTTAACACTTCGGCTTCTAAGACCCTTAACACTTTGGGGCACTTTACGCCTTTTAAAACCAAGCTCTCCGTTTCATTTTTCATTTTGATCTCTTCAGGCTCCAACAACTTTTTTTTCTGTTTTCTTGAGACTTAAGTTATTATTTATTACCAAAATGTCATCAACCATCACTATCATCATTGATATAATTTGATTTCAGGTTCTTATTATTTTTTATATTTTTTAGTGTTATATGATTTTTAGCCTAGAACATGCACGCGCACATAATTGATGCAATGTAGCTTTTTTAAAGGTTCATGTGAGTGTGCGTGTGTGTTTGAATCTTGGTTGCTGTGTATTTGGATCTGGGTTTTGTGTATGGTTTGGATTTGAATTCGTGAGTGTGGTGCTGTTGGTGATGTGTGTGTTCGGATCTAGACCATTTGTGTACTTTGATTTGGTTTCATGTTTGTTTGTTTTGAACTGTATGCGACTATGTGTGTTTGAATCTGGGTTGTGTGTATGGTGGCCAACGTTAGCCGACGCTGGTGGAGGGTGCCTGAAGGTGTTGGTGGATGGTGGTGTTTAATGTCTTAATGATGGTATAGATGAAGAACATCCATTTGGAGGCACATGGTGGAAAGCGGTAGTGGTAGATGGTGGTGGTTCAAGGACTATGAACGTCAATAATGTTCTTGAAGATACCAAGAACATATGAATGTCTTAAAAAACTAAATGTCAAGATTAATCGGTAATTAAAGGCTAACCATTTATAATCATTAATAAAGACTGACCAGATTTTAATCATCACTTGAAGGTTAATAGTTCATAGTATGTTACCTTATCTTGCAAAACATAAAAGAATTCAAACATGTGTTTGGTGTCGACCCAACCCAACCCACTCATTTGGACCAATGCTAAAATTACATACTTTGACCCGTTACTTGACCTATTCATCCTGCCATCTCTTATGTTTGCTCGGATCGAGGAAGTCGCCATCCGCTTATTTATTTGGTTTAAACAGGGTTGACCAAGTTTTCAGGCTTCTAGCTAGAGTGCTTATTACAAGTCATTTTATCTGCTAAAAGTAATAATTCTTAAGAAAAAGTGAGAAAAAACTGCTCAAGTTTGTAAAAAGTGTCTGAAAAACAGGGTGTTTGTTTTGAACTCAGGAATTGCTGGGATCTGTACCTGAAGGCTTTGATGACTACTTTGCAAGCAGGTTCCCTAAACTCCTGATGGAGGTATACAATGTTATGTACCATTACTGCAAGGAAGAAGAATGGTTCCATAAGTACTTAGATAACTGATGTATCATAGCAACTCCTTTAAGTTAACTTACTCTCTGCAACTCCTGCTGCTATATATTCTTCATTTCCAAGTAAATAGTAATGACATGTAATATATAGTAATAGTAAAGTGATAGTAATGTACTACACATAATAATATTAAAGTTTATAAAGCCATGTTTTATTTCAATCCAATTTCTTTTTCTTGAATTTCTCACTTGTTGAATTAACATCATCATCTGTAGCAATAAGTTTACCAAGTTTATTGTTTATTTATAAAGTTAGCAAATGCATCTTTTATTATTATTATTTTATTTATTGTTATTATTAGAGTAAATTACATTTTTGGTCCCTGTAGTTTGTTTAAAATAACGGTTTTGGTCCCTGGATCCGAAAAGTTACGGGTTCAGTCCCTCCCGACCCGAACTTATTTCACTTTTGG
>JAUEJL010140752.1:0-10791 GCA_032274825.1 Drosophyllum lusitanicum | reverse complement strand
TAGAATTTCTTGTCACCGTTGAGTATAGAATCTATCATCATTTCTCCATATGTCTCGTTGTGTTCCAAAAAGTCCATAAACCTCCCTTTCCAAACGATATAATCATTGCGGAAGAGGACAGGGGGTTTCGAATCAGTTCCTATAGCTAGAATCTCATTGGAACTTGACATATTTGCTTACTAGAAATGGGTATTGATCGTTGACTTGAAAAAGTATGTGATTGGGTTCGAATTTGAATAATTTGAAATGAGTGTATCTCGAATTCGAAATGTGTTAAGAATTCGAAGTGAGTGAAATCAAGTATTTGTGAATTCGAATGGGTTTTACTTCGAAGTGAGATTTGGTGATTTTGCTCGAAATGGTAAGTTCAAGGGGTTTGAAATATGAGTTTGAAGTGTTGATACCAATTGAAAGTGTTGATTTTCGAATGCGAAGTGTATTGGATTAGTTTTCTAAGTGTTCTTTGGAGATTAGAAAACACACTTGAAGTCGATAGGATGAATGGATTTCGAATGCGAAGTATGACTTAGTTTTCGAAGTATTCTTATAAGCAAAAACACGATGGAAGTCTGAAGGAAGGGTTTCGAATTTCAAAGTTTCAACTCGGTGTGAGAATTCCGAACTCGAAGTATATTGACTTCGAATTCGAAGTGTACTGGTTTTGAACTCGAAGAGAATTGATCTGTTCGAAGTGTTTTTTGTGTAACTGCCAAGCTCGAAGTGTATAGTGGAGTAATTAACAAGCTCGAAATCTAATGGCAAACACCAAAATGTTTGAATTTTCCACCCAAATCGATCAAAACTTCAGATCTACACTTTTCTTCATGATCTTCATATGTTCTTGAATGAAAATTTGAATTCTTATGAAAATCAATGAATAAACAACCAAATTTGATATCCTTAGCTTCGCAATTCACTGTAGAACACTAATATCCCATTAATTCCATCATCCAACAGATTTATAGTAAAATTTTGAGGCAAAAACCGTAGAGTATATCCACGAAAAATCTTCAAAACTTCAATCGAATGTGATCCAAATCAATCCATATCTGATCGTAATTGATTCTAGACTTGATTTCGAGATGAATAGATTTAAATACCACAGAAAACTCACTCAAACCTCCATTCTTCGAATTCTGAACAGTAAACACGATGAACACAACTTGTTTTTCTTCGATGATTCTTGTTCTTCTTCGATAAACACCGAATCACGAGCCAACTTAGATCAAGTATGGCTCTCATACCAATTGAAAGTGTTGGTCCGATTATACTTCAAGTAATATTTGGAGAAGATGAGTAGAGAGAAACACACACTACACTTTTAGAGCTTGAATATTGGTAATTGCATTAATGAGTAGTCAAGCGTTCCAAAAGTTACAATGGCCCTTGGCCTCGTGCCTATTTATAGGCTAAGCCTAAATGGCTTTTTCTACAATTTAATTAGCTAACAATGGTCCCTCAACCTTTAATCTTTTGTTTTGTCAAATTTAACCCCTCAAGTTTCTAAACACCTCCTAATCTCAATTAGGCAACCCACTAAAATATAAAACTTCTTTAAATTACAAATTAAGGAAATGTTTTGGAATTTCGGGTATTACAGAGTCTACTCAAGTTGACCAGTTAACTTTAAACAGAAGATTAGCTAAGTGATCATCTTCTAAACCTACAAAATAGTGGGTTCCTAAAAGAAACTAGCGTGTTTAATTTACATGTGTAGGATTCAAGTAAATGGTACATAGATAGTGGATGCTCAATGCACATAATAGGGTGGAAGGATTTTCAAATGAATTTGAGGAAGAAGGTCCTAAAGTAACCTTTGGTGACAACTCTCATGGTAGAACCAAAGGATATGGTAAAATGCATGTTGGAATAGTTACCTTCTAGAAAGTTGCATATGTTAAGGGGTTCAAACCCAATCTGATAAGTATTAGTGAAATGTGTGATGAAGACCATGTAGTGACCTTCAGAAAACAAGCAGATACAATCTATAATTCATAGGGTAAGCCTATTTTAATTGCCAAAATAGATAGAGATGTGCATCTTCTAGATCTCAAGTTTGCTAATCTCACTACTGAAACCTGTTCGTATTCCCAATCAATTCTCAAGCTGAGTTGGTTGTGGTACAAAATATTGTCACATTTGAACTTTAAAAACAATAAATTAACATGCACAGTAGAACAAAAATCATTAATTTATTATAAAAACCACACTAGTGATCCAATAAGCCCGTTAAGATTAAACCCATCTTTATGACTTTTAAATCAATATAAAACTAACCTCTCAGGTTTGAATAATTAACTAATTATCACGAACCATTAAATTAATTAATAGACTTATTAATTAATCAAACTTTAAATATTAAACAAAAATTTAACGGTTCCTCTTGTAAATAATAAATAATTAATTATTATTTATATCTCTCTTTAACAAATACAACTGATTAATTCTCTTCACACTATCATTAGTAACTTCCAAAGATGGTTCTAGTTGGGTGTGTAGTAGTCCGAACCTTTAGTGTCTTATAACATTGGACACAGTGACACGTGTTATCTGTCACATGCACATACACTAACAGACACCTACTTATGCAAAAGAATTAACACAGCTTGCTCACCATTAGCCTAAGGTGGTCCCAGCCAGACACTTAGGATAACCAGATTATAAGATCTAGATATATATAAAGATTACAATAGGCTTTTCTTTTTGCATCATGATATTTCATAATTTGAACATTAGATATGGAGTAAAACAAATCAATTCTAAAAGATAAATGTTTTCTCGACTCTAGTCTTGACTCTATGCAGTAACAAATTACCAAATAATAACTATTATTCTACCTTAGCACGGCCACACATTTTAAGCAGTCTTAATCATCGAGGTACGTGGAAATAACTAGTATACTATTAGCATTTGACCACATGCCTTCCATTGCACCTAGATACGCCCCTTATGACAACCCTACTACGTTGTGGCATTAGAACGTACTAAAGTACAAAAGTCCCCATGTTTCAAACCAAATATCTTAGGTTTAAGGACAACCTAATCAAGTGTACTCATGACTATGCTCCATGAAGTAGACTTCATGTAGATAAAATCCAATATTCATCATTCTTGACAAATTTCTATGAATATTTGGCCACGACCTTATGCTTTTATTTAATGACTATGAATAAATCAACAAATATCCATAATAGCATTATCTCCCTGTTGTGTCTCCCATTACAACAAGTAGCTACGGAAATTTAGACTATATAAGGCTTTGTAAGTCAAAGATAGGTTAAAACATGCTAGAAGTGGACAACAAGAAATATTTACGGAAAACCTCCTATTTCTAAAACCATGAAATGTTATTACGTAATAACCAATCTCAAGTTTAAATCCATGGTTATAATCAATACATAAACTAGCTACTATATTCTATATACTACTTTCATGTAAAATTCACATGTTTCTCATGCTTTACTCTAGCTAGCGGCTTTGTTAACGGGTAAGCCACGCTGTCATCCATTGGTATCTGAAATATTCTAACATCTCCTTTTCCGATAATCTCGTGATTAGATGACATCTTCTGATTATTTGTCTTGAACGATGATGTACTCGTAGCTCCTTCACCTGTGCCATAGCACCCATCTTATCACAAAATATATCGATCGGCTTTGAGATACTGGAAACAACTCTAAGATTCAGGATAAAATTTTTAGCCAGACAGCTTCCTTTTCTGCATGTGATGTGGAAATATACTCTTCTTCTGTTGTTGAATATCCTATTGTATCTTGCTTGGAGCTTTTCCATGAACGGGCTCCTTCTTTTAAGTTAAATACATTCCCTGACTATGATCTAAAATCATCTATGTCTTTTTGGAAACTAGCATCAGTGTAATCAGGCATACTAATCTCGTTTACCGTACCTCCAAAGACAAAGAATAGATCTTTCGTTCTTCTCAGATACTTGAGAATGTTCTTGATAGCCACCCAATGGGCTTCACCTGGATTTAACTAATATCTATTGGTGACGCTTATAGGATAAGCAACATCGGGCCTCGTACATAAAATAGCATACATAATTGATCCCATTGCCGAAGTATATGGAATTAATTTCATCCTTTCCTGATCTTCACTAGAAATAGCATATTGAGCCTTGCTAAATGCTATACAGGTTTGCATTCGGATAAATCCTTTCTTGGATTCCTCCATTTTGAATCTCTTCAAAATTTTGTCGATGTATGTACTTGGACTAAGTCCGATAAGCCTCCTAAATCTATTGCTACATATCTTTTTAACAAGTATATAAGTAGCTTCTCCCAAGTCCTTCATCCGGAAACATTTACCTAGCCAAGATTTTATTCCTTGAAGCACTAGTATATCATTTACTATGAGCTATATTCATGTCCATACAAGACGAGGAAGGTTACCACACTCCCACTAAATTTTGTGTAAACATGCGTGACAAACTCACTCTTGGTAAACCCATATTCTTTGATTCTCTCATCAAAGTGTAAGTTCCAGCTCCTTGATGCCTGCTTTAATCGATAGATAGACTTTAGCAGCTTGCATACCTAGTTAGGATTCTTAGAATCTCTAAAACCATTTGGTTCTATCATGTATATGTTCTCCATCAATTTCCAGTTAATGAAGGATGTTTTAACATCCATGTACCATATCTCATCATTAAAGTATATTGATATGGCCATTAGAATCCTAATAGATTTAAGCATAGCTACTCGTAAGAAAGTTTCATCGTAGTCTATACCATGAGTTTCTGTGTAACCTTTTGTGACTACTCTTGCTTTAAAGGTGTGCATTTTCCATCCATGTATGTCTTCTTCTAAAAGACCCATTTGCAACCAATGATTTTATTGTGTTGAGGCAAGTCTACTAACTCCCAAAATAGGTTTTCATACATGGATTGCATCCCTGCCTCCATGGCTTTAAGCCATTTCTCAGACTCATCCCATAAGGCAGCATCCTGGTAGGATGTGTGTTCTAAAAGACCCCCTTCTTCCCAAGCAAGTTGTAACACAACTTTTCTTGATTTACTTAAAACACACGTTTTACTAGTTAACATTGCAAAACATCAAAGTTTACCAAAAACACAAGTTCTTTTATACACAAGTGCTAAGAAGTTTCCAAAATTGTAACATCCCAATTTTTTTTTTTTTTTTTTTGCACATGATAAAGTATAGTATACTAGCCATTACCAAATTCGATGGTTACATACGTAACATCAAAATTTTAATTGTTTAATACAACGGAGGCAAATAATAGTAAAATTGTTCAACTAGTTTGAAACCTATTAAATTCTGAAATTTTGAATAAAGGAAGGATTCCTAAACACTACTATCGCCGCTGCTATGCTTGAGCCTTGCCCTTATCCAATCTCGAGGAACCTGAAACATGATAATAACGGGTAAGCACAAAGCATAGGAATCACTACTATGTTACCCCTTTGCAGGGATCACATCCTGCCATCACATAACACATAACTAGGGACTCGCCCTCTACCAAATCTCGGGTCCCACCTGTTTGATGTCTAAACCGGGCCTCGCCCGCTATAACTCATCACAGGTCCCACCTTTAGATGTAGTCATCTGCCCGAACCGACCATGAAGGCATGGTTGGTTACTAACATTTCACATGAAATAAAATAAGTTAGGGTGACTCACCTGTTTGACGACAAAATAGAGTTAGAAACACTTCTCAACACTGCTTGCCTAGTGAATCCTGACAGTGAAACCTACAACACATACTGCTGAGTCAAAACCGAGCATGGATTCCTAGGTTGAGCGACAACCACACACGTAACAAGTCTCAAGCCGGACCTAGCCGACACCTGGGTCGGACCTCTACACAAGTTGGACCACACATGTAAGTCAGACCATGCGTAAGTCAGACCATGTGTAAGTCGGACCATGCGTAAGTCGGACCATGCACTTCATCTCTGTTGGACCAAAAACCTATTTACGCAATCTTATTTCAAATTCTGAAATCTTTTGAAACTCAACTAATTCGTGTCATTTTTTATCCTAAAGCTTCCTAACATCAAATAAACCAACCCTTTCGAAGGTAGTCGATTGTTATCTCGTTTTTTAGGCCTAAAATCTCATATTTGTTTCTCAAATGGCGTTTCACCAAAAACTCATGAACAGGGGATAAATCCGAACTAAAATCCCTCTCTAACTCCCTTAAATTTTCTCAAACTTTTCACCAATGACAGGATACAAGGTTCAGAGTGAATACCTAGTGATTCCTTGTTGGTTTTAGCTCAAAATCTCCACCTTGCTTTCGTCCTCCTTCTTCTACTTGGCAAACACACGTACACACTCTCTCTTAAAGTTTGAATGAAGAAGATGAATGGAACAGTAACATGCTCTTGGAGGCTGTGCCCTAATTACATATATATACATGCTCTAGCCTGGGCCAAGCCCACTCCTTAAACCTTCTTGGGCCAATCTTAACACATCAAAGAAATGGGGCTAGTCTACTAAGCCCAACACATGTGTCTACCCATATATATATTACATCCCTAGACTCTTGAGAGTGAAACAATAAAATAATTAATCAACTTGTGGTATATAATTGACGATAATATCATTAATTGCGAATTTACATTTGATAATACAAGGTTCCGGAAGATGGGCATTACAACTCTCCCCCACTAAAACACGACTTCGTCCTCAAAGTCACTGCTTGAACTGTTCGGGGTAATTCTGTCTCATTTCGCCTTCGGGTTCCCAAGTCCACTCTGACTCTCTACGATGCTCCCACTGTACCTTGACTATCCCACTCTGCTTGTTTCAGAGAGTCTTGGTCTCCCGTTCCAGTATTGCCACTGGTTTTTCTATGTAGTTCAGCTTGTCATCTACCATGATATCCTCCATAGCTACGAAAGTTGATTCGTCGGCCAGACACTTCCTTAAGTGTGACACGTGGAAGGTGTTATGAATCCTTGATAGTTAATCAGGCAGTTCAAATCTATATGCTACCTTCCCCACTTGTGCCATGACCCTGAAGGGTCCGATAAACATTGGGATTAACTTTCCCCGTTTTCTGAAACGGATTACTCCTTTCCAAGGCGAAACCTTGAGTAAAACGAAATCCTCGACTTGAAATTCTAGCTCCGAGCGACGTTTATCCTGGAACTCTTCTTTGTGCTCTGCGCCGCACGTAATCTTTCACGAATTTTCTGAATATTCTTAGTTGTTTTCTGAACCACTTCTATACTCCCGAGCTCCCTCTGCCCCACCTCGCCCCAACAAATAGGGGTCCTACATCGTCTTCCGTACAACATCTTGTACGGAGGCATCCCTATACTGGCGTGGAAAATGTTATTATATGAGAATTCTGCTAACGGAAGGTAAATATCCCAGCTGCCCCCAAATTCTAGCACACACGCCCGAAGCATGTCCTCTAAGGTCTGTATCGTTCGCTCACTCTGACCATCCGTCTGCGGATGATAAGTTGTACTAAACTGCAACTTTGTGCCCAGATCACTATGAAACTTCCCCCAGAATCTAGCCGTAAATCTCGTATCCCTGTCAGACACCACTGACACGGGTACCCCGTGCCTCTAGATCACCTCTTTCATAAACACATCTGCCATATTTTCTAACGAGTATGTCTCACGGATCGGGTTAAAGTGTGCACTTTTCGTCAGTCTGTCAACAATGACCCATATCGTGTCATAACCTCTCAGAGTTCGGGGCAACATGGTAATTAAATCCATTATGATATGCTCTCACTTCCTCTCTGGTATTTCTAAAGGCTGAACTTTTCCGTGAGGTCTTTGGTGCTCGTCCTTAACTCGAAGGCAAGTTAAACATCCTTCTACAAACTTTGCTACTGACCGCTTCATCCCCGGCCACCAATAGTTTAACTTCAAGTCTCGATACATCTTCGTTGCTCGCGGATGAATTGAGAATTTGGACTTATGAGCCTCGTCGAGCAGCGTAGATCTTGCGTGCCCCATACTGGGTACCCAAATTCGTCCATGCCGAGTAAGCAAATCCTGATTATTCCTTACATGCTTAGTCACTTGGCCCATAATACGCTCTCTATTTTGGTTCTCGTTCTTAATCGCCTCCTCCTGTGCTGATTTAATCAAGCCAAATAAGGAGGTTGTTACCGTCATTCACATACACTCGACTTGAAGCAGCATGCTTCCTGCCTTTCTGCTCAAGGCATCCGCCACCACATTGGCTTTTCCCGGATGATCGAGTATTTCACAATCGTAATCCTTCATAAGGTCTTGCCATCGTCGCTGTCTCATGTTCAAGTTCTTATGATCTGCAAAGTATTTCAAACTCTTGTGATCTGTATAGATCGTACACCTCACTCCGTACATGTAATGTCTCCACTCCGTACATGTAATGTCTCCAGATTCTTAATGCGAAAACTACTGCCGCGAGTTCCAGATTGTGCGTTGAATAGTTACTCTCTTGCGGTTTCAGTTGTCGTGACGCATATGCTATGACTTTTCCTTGTTGCATTAACACACACCCCAAACCACAGTGAGAAGTGTCGCAATAAACCACAAGATCCTCCATCTCTTCGGGTTGTGTTCACACTGGTGCTTCGTTAACTCCGCAAGTAAAACTCGCATTTTTCTTCGCCAGTTTGGTTAAGGGTACCGCAATTTTTGAAACATCTTGAATAAACCTTCGGTAGTACCCTGCTAAGCCCAAAAAGCTTTGAATCTCAGTAGGACTCTTAGGCTGTTCCCATTTCATGATTGCCTCAATCTTGTCTCGATCTACCTTTATACAATTCTCATTCACGAGATGCCCCAAGAACTGTACTTCTTGTAAGAAAAATTCGCATTTTGAAAACTTAACGTAGAGCTTCTCTCGCTTTAACGTCTCCAAAACTTGTTATAGGTCTTGCTCGTGCTCCTCCCATGTCCTTGAATACACCAAGATGTCATCGATAAACACTATGACTGACTTGTCGAGCATTAGTCTGCATACTTGTTCATAAGATCCATAAATGCGGCTGGCGCATTGGTTAATCCGAACGGCATGACCACGAACTCGTAATGGCCGTACCGTGTTCTGATCGCTGTGTTAGCAATATCTTCCTCTCGCACCTTCAACTGATGGTACCCGAAACGTAGGTCGATCTTTGAAAACCATGCGGCTCCCTGAAGTTGATCAAATAAGTCGTTGATTCTCGGTAGCAGGTATCGGTTCTTTACGGTGAGCTTATTCAGCTCCCGGTAGTCAATGCACATCCTGAAAGACCCGTCTTTCTTCTTGACGAAGAGTATAGGCGCACCCCAAGGTGAACTACCCGGTCTAATGAAACCCTTATCTAACAGTTCCTGAAGTTGACTCATGAATTCCCTCGTCTCGGGTGGAGCTTGCCACTAGGGTGTTTTGGCTATCGGTGCGGCTCCTGGTACCAGATCGATTCTGAATTCTACCTGACGGTCTGGCGGTTTACCTGGCAGATCCTTCAGAAACACTTTTGGGAAATCCCTGACTACTAGTACATCCGACACTTCTAACGTGCCCTTCTCCTTCTTACTATCGAGTACATAGGCTAGGAAAGCGGTGCATCTGCGACGAAGGTACTTCCGTGCTTTGGTTACTGTGCAGAATGCTGCTTCTTCCTTCCGGCGTTCCCCCATGACGATGATCTCTCCTCCACTAGGAGTTTGGATCCTAACTCTCCTCTGGTTACGTACAATGGTATCTTGGTGACGACCTAGCCAATCCATTCCCACGATGACGTGAAATTCCCTCATAGCAATCAGTATTAGGTCGATAGTAAACTTTTCACCTTCTAGTTCTATCACATTACTCTTGTACACAGTCGACACGCTTAAAGCCTTGTCATCGGCTATTTCTACTTCCAAAGGTACTTCTAGTTTCACATGTGCTTGGTTGAGATTTTTGCAAAATGTAAAAGAAACAAACGATCTACTCGCACCAGAATCAAATAAAACAAGTGCATGTATTGAGTTTACGAGGTGAGTACCTGCAACCACATCGGGTTCTACTTTGGCTTCTTCGGAGGTTAGCTGGAAGGATCGTCCCTTTCCCCGAGTCGCCTCACTCTTCTTACCATGACCTCCATCAGTAATCCTTAGGGTTGCAAACGCGGCAACTTTCACTTCTCCTTTGCTCAGCTCGGGACATTCCCACTTAGGTGGCCGGGCATATAACAATTAAAATAAACCCTTGCTCCCCCTTTGCAATCTCGGCTCAGGTGACCCGGTTGACCACACTTGAAACATCCTGTCAATCCCAGTTTACACTCCCCTGCATGGTTCCTTCCGCATTTCTAGCACCGAGGCGGTTCCTTCTGCCCTCCATGCTTGGGCATCGTAAACTTAAACTTCTTATTGGATCTAGCTGCTGGTTCAACCTTCCTTTGGCTCTGACTTGCTTGTTCTTGCTTTTCCAGTTTGATCTCTCGGGCCGTAGCGGCCCACATCATGTGCTCCAAAGTTTGGTATTGCAAAAAATCCACGAACTCACGGATTTTGGTCTTCAACACTCCCATATACCTGAACATCTTCATTTTCTCATTGGCCACGTACTCTAGGAAAATACAAGACCTTGCAAGGAACAGTTCATTCAGCTCCGTGATGGATTCGGTAGTCTGTTTCATGGCAAGGAACTCACTGGTGATCTTTTCAACCTCAATCTGTGTAACACCGTATTTTCAACCCAAAATTTTCTCTTAAAAAACACTACGGAAGCAAACAAATATAAATACAATATAATACAACGGATTATACAAAACCGTTTTCCAAATCAAAATACTAGTATTACAAAAACCACGGCTCGTC